>QRFB01001554.1:0-62634 GCA_008931105.1 Oenanthe javanica | reverse complement strand
TTATTATGCTAGTAACAAGAACTGCTCTGTAGCGTCAAGTACGAGATATATATATATATTATTTTTATTTTATATTTATATTTATATTTTATATACTAATGATTTAATTAATTTAAATATTTATATTAATAATTTATGTTTTATTATATTTTAATTATTACTTATTTTAATATATTTATAATTAAAAATTAGTATTAAAATTAAAAATATATATATATAATGTATAATTTTTTAAAAATTCAGTTTTTAAAAACCGAATCGAACCAACCGAAATATTTCGGTTTAAAAAAATATTTCAATTCGGTTCAATTTATAAAATATTTGAAATTTGGTTTTCGGTTTTAAACCGAACCGATAAAATGCTCACCCCTAAACGGGTACATGTAAATATATCTTAGGCGCTCGATTGTCTCCACATGAAAACTGGCGATTTGATCTATTTTATATTTTATATTTGTTCGACACGACCATTTTTTAGATGTTGCATGACTTCTAATTATTGAATTAAATTCTTTTTTAAAAAAATATAAAGTAAATTAATTTTATTCGTGTATTTCTGAGTCGGAAGAAAAATAAATTATAATTTCATTTTTATATCTAGAAAGTGATCATTTTAATAAATGTGTAATTTTAAGTTTCTTAACATTTCCCTCGTCACTTGTTTACCCTTTGTAGCACAGTGTGACAAGTATTCTATATATCTCAAGTCAAAATCTCAAATACATTTATTAGGAGAACTATTTTACGTATAACTTGAAATCTTGAATATATTTAACACACTTATATTAGGAGAATCTAGTTGGATTCTTTAAAAAAAAATACAAATAGAATTAAACTTGATTAAATTTCTATAGCCTTGTGCTTTAACCTTGTTTGAGTATGTCACATCTGCATATATAGTTTTTTACCGTCGGAACAAAGAGGGAGCAACAGCCTATTCTTTCATGCTCCAATTTACCTCGACTTTCCTCTCTTGCCATTTTTTCCACCTCTATTAAACTTTTTCCCCCTCTTGGGATTACTCTTTAATTGTTGAAGCTTGGTTGCTTTCTTTTGCCTTTCCTTCCGAACTTGTTCATTGTTTTTCAATTCTGAACGCACATGAGCATTAGGTATTAGACTGCCGCTGTTTTCCACCTTTGAACCTCCTGCTATCCATTCGCCCTCGAGCACCTACCAAAATTTTTATATGTTCAGGATCGATTGCAATTTCATTAGATCTTTATCAAAGACAAATCCTAAATGTGTGCATGATTGTGAATGTAAAAAAAAATTGATAGTGTGAAATTTATGTTGAGGTGCAAGCCTGCACCTAGGCACCCTAGTGCGCCTTTAGACTTCATAAGAAAACGCGGGTTTGATTCCTGCTATCTGCCTAAGATGGAGTACTACAATCAGGCTAAAGTTCATGCAGCTTAAAATGAGGAATATGCTTGATAACAACTTACAAAGAAACTAAATCTACCGTAGGAACGATATATTAGTGAAACACCAAGGTGATGTGAAAGCATTTACCTGCAATATTCGTGGATTCTTCAGCACCATCGTCACGACTTGTTCCTTGGGAAGAGATTGTATTGTATGACCGTTCTTTCCATCTCTTGTATATCCCTGTCTTGTTAGCTTTGACTTTTGCACCACTTTCGGTCTTCACCTGCACACCATCAAAGATTCACATGCAAGTTTTGAACAATCCTGGTGAATAGTGTAGTCACTAAGATCCGTAGGTAGAATTATCTCATTTTAAACAAGACACTGAAATACATATAAATTTATCTATATCTATATATATCAAATATTTGCATCAGGTATTAAATTATTATTATTATTATTATTATTATTATATATACAAATATTGGTAGGTAGTGTAAAACATATTAAATTACAAACATATATTGGGTCTGTTTNTCTTGTTAGCTTTGACTTTTGCACCACTTTCGGTCTTCACCTGCACACCATCAAAGATTCACATGCAAGTTTTGAACAATCCTGGTGAATAGTGTAGTCACTAAGATCCGTAGGTAGAATTATCTCATTTTAAACAAGACACTGAAATACATATAAATTTATCTATATCTATATATATCAAATATTTGCATCAGGTATTAAATTATTATTATTATTATTATTATTATTATATATACAAATATTGGTAGGTAGTGTAAAACATATTAAATTACAAACATATATTATATCGATGGAGATAATATACAAGGGGCATTATATATTTAAATGTCACAGGGACCATGTAAATGCCACGGTGGGCACCGATATCGAGATATCATTGTTAAGGTCTTTTAGCACACCACAGAATGACTGTGCTGTAACAAGCTTGCCACAAAAGCATGGAGGGCTCAACTTTTACAAGTTTACAAAGAGCTTCATTTAATGCAGATATTGCTAATTCTTAGAACGTCATAGTTAATTAAAAATGTGGGTATTTAAGTAGGCCTGCTTTTTTACTTCAATTTTTAAAAGTTTATCCTTTTTTTTTGCTAATTGATGTCATCAAGTCTTTGCTCTACTTCAAAAAATTACGGGAAATACTCGAATAAGTAGATCTAACAGAGCAGGGCCCTATAGCACGGATCCTACTATGACAAACCACTCGTGCACATGTTATTATGATAGTAACAAGAACTGCTCTGTAGCGTCAAGTACGAGTACACCTAGAAGTCACCAGTAATGAAATGTTAGGAGTGTTGCACTAAATACTCCATTTGGTTCTTTCTTCTATAATTGAAATTTGACACTATCTACTCCATTTGGCTCTTTCTTCCTAATGAAACTCAATGACTACACCTTCCATCCAAGGATGTGTCTATAGCTGACGTATAATATCAGTTTCTACCAATTAGATGCTAAGTGGGGATGTTTTCCGCTTAAAATTCAAATCATCGGGCTCATGAAAGTGAGGAAGCATTTACCTTCCCAGTAGATGTTACACGGTCACCGNAGGATGTGTCTATAGCTGACGTATAATATCAGTTTCTACCAATTAGATGCTAAGTGGGGATGTTTTCCGCTTAAAATTCAAATCATCGGGCTCATGAAAGTGAGGAAGCATTTACCTTCCCAGTAGCTGTTACACGGTCACCGCTGTTTAGCTTGATGTATTTCTTGCTTCTCTGTCATCCATAAGATTTAAAGCCTTTCTGAGGGAGAGATTAAGTGACCAAATCAACTAATCAAACGGAAACATATTTATTTATAAACCTTGTCCCAGTGATATGAACTCTTTTGTTTCTGCAGCCCACTACTATCATCTGCAGTTAGATCCAGAACAGCAGCGTCCAACCTAATTAATTGATCAACATCAAAAGATGCAGGAAGGGTTATTCTCCAGGAAGTGGAGAATAATAGGGATCAGAGCACTGGGATCATTTATCTCCTTACAGCAGATAAATACATAAACCAATAGTAAAAAAACTGCACGAGACCCTTTTAGAGCACTGGGATCAACAAGGTGTTTAGGGGGGAGGGGAGAGGGTCTTTTGATTAAATTAATAGTTTTTCTGCATGAGAACACATGCTCTATTTAAATGTGTGNGGGTAGAATATTACCTAGACATGTTTAGGGACTACTATTCTTGCCAAATTTTAGTAATTGATTATTATTAAATGCATAACTATATTATCATGGCTACCGGCTACAAGAACATGTTCGCAGTTCACTGATGCCACATATATAAACAAAGAAACTATGAAGTCCACTGTGTTCTTATTTCAGTGAAAACCACACAGAAACTCCTTNACCTATTTAGGATAGAAATATTTACTCTCCCTTCAATATTGGGAGTTGGTGCTGGAAGTTGGGATGCATCAGCCACAAACAACAAACTTAATCTACATTTAAGTAGTTATTGATTTAAAAAGTATAGACTAACCAAAAGCACCTTGCACCTACTCTATTGTTACATAAATAAATTTTCCAAAAGTGCTGTGCATATATAAAACCAGAAGCCAAGTGATGCAGTNGGCTACCGGCTACAAGAACATGTTCATAGTTCACTGATGCTACATATATAAACAAAGAAACTATGAAGTTCCATTGTGCTCTTATTTCAGTGAAAACCACACAGAAACTCCTGTTTAGAACATCGGATTGGAAGTTTAGACCTTCATAATTCAATCAAGCATATGGAGCTATCAGCCTATCACGGAAAGAAAGAAAAACCACAAAAGATGTGTATTGTTCAAGGTGATTTGTTTATAGTTGATGACAATTTCAAACCAGGTTCCTCCTCCGTCATTGATCTAATGATCTCAAAGAANTATTATTATTCAAGAATTATATTGAGTTCTTTTTGAATATCTCTTGCAAGAGAATTCTTCCCATAAACCCTAATTATCCAAAAATCAGCCCCACCCCATCACCGCACAGTATATTTACATAGACAATGAGCAGTTAAAGTAGAATAAACAGACAATAAAACTTTACCTATTAGCTTCAAACCCTCCTTNAAAGTTCACCTAAATCTCCTAAATGTAAAAATTCCAATGAAGAATATAGAAGAGAATATAACAAAAAAGACTGAAACATGAAACAAACAGGTAACACAAGACAAACCTTTCTTTTCACAGCCAGCCATTAGAGTGTCTTCTATTGCGTCATCGTCCAATTCATCATCCTATAAACATACAAAATGGTTGGTANTTACCCTTTTCTGAAAGTCCGGCCTCGAAATGCTGAAATGATTACCAGCAAAGTGGTTAATAGTTTACTCAACAACTTATTCTAGCAGGTGGAGTTGTAACATTCCGAGAAACAAGCACGGATACATGAGAAACCAAATGATATTTTAAAAATGAACAAGGCGATAGCAAGANAGCACGGATACATGAGAAACCAAATGATATTTTAAAAATGAACACAGGCGATAGCAAGTTTTTGTCAAGCCAATAGTATAATATGGTTTTAAGTTCAACTGAAAATTTTCTTACTTGATTTATTGGCACGGAACTTATATAGTACTCCTCATCCTTGAAGCTCTTTGCCTTCCTTATAGAACCAGAAACTAGTGAACCATAGAACAATTTCNACTTCGGATTTATCTTTAGAACACCCCCTTCCCCAAGCTGATCATACTAGTCAACATCACTACACGCTTAACAGGGATTCCAAGGGAAAGATCAAGCATATTCAGGCAAAACCATTCTCTACTAGGTATTATAAAACAAGATGGATTAGGTATCAGACTCGGCTCCGGGCATTCACACAACTAACAACCTATATGGAAGACACAAGTTTCAGAACATAATTATCTTAACGGCAAAATAAGACTGTCTAACACTGTGTTCCCGGGTATTTTAGATGAAGAAAAGAATTAAAGCTGAGAGAAAATAAAAGAAAAAATATGAAAAATATTCAATACATTTATTAAGAAATTGATCCATATTTTACATTACTTTCTTTTCCTTTCTTTCTTTAAAAAGAGTGAGGAACACAAGAGAGAAAAAAAATAATCACATTTCATTCCCTTTCCCTCCAAATCCAAACTCGGGAACACATTCTAAATCGTCAGCATTTGCAAGCCTACCGCAACAACAAGATGATAATACAAACTCGGGAACACAGTGTAAATGTTCATGACATCACAGACTCACAGTTTACCTTTTCTGCATGCTGTCTTAAAAGTTTCTGATATACTTTATTAATGACCTCATCATGAACAGCTCTCTTCCTTTTCATCACATCTAACCCTTGACATGCAGGCCCCTACAATCACAGACCAACCATCTCAATGCATTAAATATCTAAAGAATATGGAAGTCATTTCTAAATGGAACAATCATTCGGTTCCTGCTCATAAAAAAATCTATGCGGGATCAGTGTCCGTGTCGTACAACACTCTCCATGCTCTTTTGGACACATCAACCTATCAACCTCAATGCATAACACATAAAATGAAAAAAACAGTCCTTTATCTAGAATGCATTGGGTTCCTGCTCATGGACAATTCTCAGAGAGCTGTTTGTAACAACATTTAAAATTTGTGTAATACTGCCCCCCCCCCCAAAAAAAAGAATAATAAAAAACAAACCAAAATCCTCCCCAAACAGAACAGATGGTGCAAGTAAAAATGTACTCTCTGTTTTAATATTTGTCTTTTGACTTTTTCGCACACATTTTAATGTGTTTTGACCGCATAGTTGGAATAATTATATATAAATTTTCTTTTGCTTAATTATAATATCAGTTACTTATTTTTATTCACAAGAAGAAAATTATAACTATACAGTCAAAGCATTTTGAAATGTGTGCTGAAAAGTAAAATGAAAAATATTAAAAAAATTAAGGGAGTAGTTTATAATAGATTAGTATACCATTACTCTAGTTTCTACTTTCTACAGCGGGAAAGCATGGCTTCGTATAATCATACATAGCAAAACTTCATACTATAAGCTAAACTGCAATATAGCATTACGAGAACCCAATAAAAATATATATATATATATATATATATATAAAACCACAAACTACATATAAGTCTTTTTTGGCACATTCAAAGAGTATACATCACCATAGGAATTCATTCTGACGAAATGTAATCCTTACTTTTACATTCTTTGATTTAGCAACTTCACCTTCAGCTTCCAAGATGATCTGCTTGGATCTGGTACACAACAGATTGATTTATTAAATTATTGTACACAACAATATTACATTTGAAAGACCTATCGACAACATAGATAAATTACCTGAATGTTTTCAAGCGCTCAACACAGGCAAGTGCAGTTACCTCAGTACTACCTAGCAAACTTTTGAATATTGGATAAAGTCCATCACGAGGCAACTTCTTTGCTCTTCTAACAGATTCCTTAGAAGGCTTTGCTTTTGTCCTGTAGTATAAACGAAATGCTTTAGCACAGGGCCTCTCCAGTGAATGTAATTCCGTAGAAGAATCCAATAACTCCCGAACCCTGTCTGAGTAAATATCAAGTTTACTCTGAGGGAAACGCCCATAAACTGTTTCTCCATTGGCAATTGCTTGATCAATCTTAGACATGAGATTATTCACATCATGTGAAACCTCCTCAGTTGGAGCAGCCCTGATTGGCTTTGAGAGAGAGATGTAGATCTAAAACGTGAGGCATATCTTCAGATGCGACATAAGAAAATGCAGTACCAATTCGACCATTCCTTGCATCTCGTCCAACTCGATGGACAAGCTTGGGTGTAGGAGGGAAATCCCAATTGATAACATTATCAAGCAAAGGGATGTCGATTCCTCTAGCTGCTACATCAGTGCCAATTAGCAGCATAGTCTTTCTTTTCCTAAATTTTGATAAATTCGTTTTGCGAGTATCTTGGTCTATATCACTATAGCAAATAGATGACTTGATATTCTCTAGTTGAAAAAGAACATTAAGAAACTCGACATGATATTTTGTGGAAACAAAAATCAACGTCTGTTCACTAGATTTAATTTGCTCCGTAATTAAGTACAACAATGCAGCACACTTTTCTTCCTGCCTTAAAGTGAAAAAGGCAAGCTTCAGGTGAGGGCTAATCTTAGTATCCAAACCAAGCCGCACAAGCTGAGAATCTCGTAAACCAGCTCTAGCAAATTCAGCAAGGGAACTTGGTAAAGTTGCACTGAAGAGCAAGGTTTGGCGATTGTTATTAAGATGGGAGAAAATTTGATGCAGCTTCTCAGCAAATCCCATGCTAAAGATACAATCAGCTTCATCAAAAACCACGTACTCCACACTACGCAATGACATATCTTCCACCTCGGACAAATGGTGCATGAACCTACCAGGGGTTGCAATAATGATATCAGGGTTCTGCGCTAACTCTTCAAACTGACTTTCCATACATTCCCCTCCGACTAATAAACTAATTCGAAGATCTACATTAAATACCGGTATCATTACCAAGTTAATACAATGACTATGCTCCCAACATGCATATTTATATACACACGCATCATGCTAGAGAAACTAATATCCTATCCCGGCCTAATACATACATATACATGAACTTGATCATCCTCGGTCTTTTTCTCTTACTAACCTCATTTTTATAAAAAAAACTTTTATTCACAAAAAGAAAATTTAAAAAATAATAATTTTAACTATGTAGTCATGCCAGAAAGTCAAGCGTCAAATATTACCTACATTCTACAAATTAATTTCACACAAGAATCTTAAATACACATACACACAAAACGAAACACCTATCGAAAATGCACAACACACAAACACATAACCGAAAAAATTGAAACACGAAACTCGCAATAAAAACTAGTACAAGTATATCTCCCCAATTTCTGAGCAAATTTAAGAGTCTGAAGCGCCAAATCTCTCGTAGGTGACAAAATCAAAGCCCTAATAGCATCGCATTCATCCAAATGATTACGCAACTTCTCCAACATAGGCACCAAAAACGCCGCCGTTTTACCGGAACCAGTACGAGCCATGGCCACAACATCCGATCCAGAGAGTATAAGCGGCATCTTTTTGCATTGAATTGGCGTAGGAACCTTGTATCCTATACGTTTAACACCTCTAAACACATTTAAACTCAATCATAATGATTCGAACCCTCCTGATTTTGATTTCGCTTTCTTTCGTTCTCTTTCCTTCTTTTTCAGCTCCGTTACAGAGCTTACGGACAGTGGAGCCCTGTTATCCATTGATGAATAGATACAGGGATTTGTATGTATAGTTGGAGGTTAATAAAAAAGAGACAAGGGTTCAGGGTTTTGTATTAAAATATTAAACCCATTACTATTAAACATGGAGCACCTTCAAAGCCCTAACACCACTGCATTCATCTGAATGATTACGCAATTTCTCGAACATCGGAACCAAAAACGCTGCCATTTTACCCAAACCAGTACGAGCCATAGCCACAACATCCGATCCAGAGAGTACAAGCGGCATCGTTTTGCGTTGAATTGGAGTAGGCACCTTGTATCCCTTACGTTTAACACCTCTAAACACATTTAAACTCAATCCTAGTGATTTAGGGATTTGTATGTATAGTTGGAGAAGAGACTATTAGGTTTGGTTGGAAGCGGGTTCAGGGTTTTGTATGATTTATTAAACCCTTATTTTAAACATGGACCGCCTTCTAAGCTTTTGCTGGGCTTTTAACCCGATCCACTCAGTACTAATCCATTATGCATATTAATATATATACAGTTATATTCATTTTTCAAGTATTATACTTACGTAAGTATTCAATTGTTAACATAATCATAAACATAACACAACTACCAATTCAATTTCCCTTATTTATCAAAACGTTCATGATTTCCACTAATTAATACTCTCTCTAACCGATTTTAACTGTTATTTAACTTTTCGACACGTATACTAAAAACTTTTCTTTAACTTGATATAAGAATCAAAACCTTTTTATCAAGTATAATATTTTTTTTACACCTTAACATACGTGTCAAAAAGCACTTAACAGGACGGAGGTAGTATATCCCATTCACCTAAATCCCGATATAACCATACAAAAATCAAACCACAATGCAGAAACTAAACTCCAGCATCAAACAAATTTCATATGCAAACATCGTATACTCATACACTCAATTGCTAATATTCACTACTTATATCACTTAATTAGAATCAAAGATTATATAAATTCTAATAAAATAAAATAAACAAAATAATATAAACACGCAAAATCGAATAAAATTAGTACCAGTAAAGCGGCCCAATTCCTGAGCAGATCGAAGAGTGTGAAGGGCCGAATGTGGAGTGGGCGACAAAATCAAGGCCCGAGCAGCACCGGGTTGATCCAGATGATTCGGGAACTTGTGAAACATTGGGATCAAAAACGCCGTCGTTTTGCCAGAACCGTTGTTAGCGAGAGCGAGAAGATCAGAACCGGAGAGTATAGAAGGGATGGTTTTGAGTTGAATAGGAGTGGGGAGATTGTATCCTTTCCGTTTGATTCCTTTAATTACATTTGGACTTAAACCTGATGACTCGAAACTTTTATCGTCCATTGTTGAATTCTTTCGGATACACAAGAATATGTAAGTATAATTTTACAGTTTGAGAAAATTATAAGAGGCGCAGGGTTTCATTAAACCCTTGGACAGTTGGACGGCGTATATATAACCCCACACACCGCAATATTATTTACATATATATATATAGAAACGGTACATTATCGAGATATTAAAAAATATCCGACCAATCCATCTAATACCGTTAAAAAACACATCAACGACGGAGATTGAAAAAAAGATATACACTCTATTATAGAACATATATATATTCTATAATAGAACGTACATTTTCTATGGTTAAAAAAAAAACGATCATAATTAAAAAAAAATAAAGGAATTATACTCTATAATAGAGCGTATATGCTCTATAATAGAGCGTATATATTTAATTTGTTTTCTCATTTATGCCCTTATTTTAACATGTATTATTTATTTTAATATATATATATATATATATATATATATATANGTATCACCCTATTAACGAGTGGGATATATTTTGTATGTTTGGTTATATATATATATATTTGTACGCTTTATTATATAGCGGATATACGTTCCATAATAGAACTTACATATATCGAAGTAAAAAAAATTAAGGTAAAACTTTTTTTTTGTCTTAAACTGACTGTAAGTATGCTCTATTATATAGTGTACATACGCTCTATAATAGAACGTACATGTATTAAAGTAAAAAAAACTAAGGCAAAAACAGAAAAACTCTTTGCACTTACGCTCTATTATATAACATACATAAGCTTAGAGCGTACCTACATTTTTTTTTACTTCTTAAACCAATTCTCATCTCACAATACCATAAACAACTTCAATATCAATACAAATCCAACCAAATACCATAATACAATTCAAATTCAAATTACAACTCTAAAATATCATAAAATTTAAAATTTCAAACAAATTACAATCAAATACCAAAATCAATTCAAATGTTATAAATTAGCTCCCTTAGTTGGACAATTTCTTGCATCATGCTTGGCATCAATTGCATCACAGTAACTACATTTTACCAAAATTTGAAATTCTGAAGAAATCGAATCTTCTCTCAAGTTCAAAGTATATAAAAAATGAGTATTAGATAGTTCAAAACATATTGGGTTGTGAAATGAGTATTAGATTTATACAAAATTTGTAATCAAATAGGCAAAGTTGAATTGGGTTTTAGATAACTCACACAAATCTCTAAAAAATTGTACGATAAAAAAACAAGTATGTTTCTGGGTAGATAAGAGCGTATAATTTAAAGGGTATAATTGGAATTAAAAAAAAAAAGATATACGCTCTATTATAGAGTGTATGTCTCTTTTTTTTCAATTTCAGCCGTTGATGTGTTCTTTTAACGGTATTAGATGGGTTGGTTGAATATCTTTTAATATCCAATTGTGGCGGGTGAATAATTTCCATATTTTAATTCATAATTATAGTATTAATATCAAATATTCATATTTTTTTTATACTTATACAAAAGATATGAGAATTTATATATGTGAATATTAGGAAATAACTAGGATGTAACACAAATGTTAAATCGATGCAAAGAAATTGAATTTAGAATGCAGAAAATAGTATAAAAGATTAAATTTTAATTAAAATAAAATTTAAATATAAGTTTGTGTAATCTAGAATTATTAAAAAAATGAAGAAAAATCTATAATAATAAAAAGTGATAACAAGAAATACTAATAATTATGAAAAATAAAATACATTTTGTGTGTTAGTTAACTTTGAGAAATTAATAAAAATTAATAAGTAATATTTATTAACTTATTTGCAGAGCTCTACTCACTACCTCTGCTGAAATATTGTAACCAAATATAACATTTTTCTTTTTTTTAAATAAAAAGAGTTGCAATTGCATAACCATTTCATTACCACAATAAAGTACTCAAGATATAACATACTTTGCACGCTTCTCTCTCAAACAAGACAACTTTGTACAAATACACAAAACAAACACCTCCTTAAGCGTATGCTAAGAAATACACAAAATATTAAAACACAACTACTGGGATTCAAACCCTGAGCCATCAGCTAATCTACAGCTACAAGCTACAAGCCACAAGGCCAATGCAACCATGGAAGCCACACCTATCGTATCGACTTGGACAACCCATGTATTACCTCTCCAGTCAAACTAACTAAATCGATAATTTGCAAGTCGACCTCTCCAGTCAAACTAACTAATCGACTAGTCAACACCAAATCACAACTAGCTGAATGTCTTGTAAAAATGCCGACACAAATTGACTAGTTAAACGTCATGACAACAATGCCTATCAACACACACACGTCTCCGGCATCAACGCCAAAAGCAGCACAAGCTATTAGGCCACTAGTCACCACATGGTGCAAAAGATTATAGCCCATAGGCCAACATAGTGGCAACATATTGTTGGAGAGGAAATTTAAACCCAACAACCACAAAGCCAAAGCCCCCGTTGTAATTCAGTTGTTCATTCTACTGTAATCATTTCACGTTTAACCATCAATTTTTAGGAAATATGGCTGCTTCAGTTTGTCAACGTTTGAAATTTTATTCCCAGACCCAAGTCCCATTCAGTCTCACAATAAAATTAAACAATATACAATATAAAAATTCCATTCAGCCTCTTTCACAGACATGTCAGTTTACTGCATATGTGAGGTGTGAATGGTTGTCAACAAACATTTGTCTAGATCAAGAAATATGTCGAGATGATCAAGAGGCCAAGATACATTGTCACCGTGTGCCTGCCCAAGCAACAGTTCAAAGCACAAAAAAGGAATGAATTTGCTATATAACAGGAAACAAATTGACAAAGGCATTACATTAAACATGCTAATAGCAAACTAAGACGTTGTCCTTTTCAGCAACAACCACTAGCTGCTGCATCTTGTGCAGGAGCTTGTTTAAATATATTCCGTTTGCCAGCAGTAGACCCATCTGCTAAGAGACTAGGTGTTTCCAAAATCTGCATATAAAAAAAAACACAGAGACCGTGAACTTACTTCTGTGAGCATAATTATAATACTTGACAAGGTCTAAACAAACATCAGCAAAGTTTCAATAATATCAGATAAGAACACATCCACTCAATCAGTATCTATCCATAAGTAATCAATAGATGGACGTCAGAAAACTATAAGTCTGATTTATAGTAAAATAACATATGCAATACATATAAAATGGACCACAATATAATATTTCTGTTAAATACTGGTTTCTTGCATATTGCTTCCACAAACTTGGGCCCATTTTTACTAGGGCCACTGGCAACTAAATGTCAAAACAGTAATCAAATTCATCATCGGATACATATATGCAAGTAAAACAAGTCAATATTATATATTTTTCTTTTCTATCTATAAATGGAAGGCCTTAAATCCATTGTCCCACTCTTTAGTAAGAAGCTATATTTCTTCCCCAATTTTCAACAAACCTTTTCCACAGTTTTGTTTCGAATCAATATCAAGAAAATTCACATAACTGTCTGTGTTGGCTTTCAATTTGTCCATAGCACAGATCAGTCACTTCTCCTTTAATAAATATTGAATAACGTAGTTCTGCTTTCTCTTTACTATTACTTTGTAAGGGCGAAAATAACATAGATAAAACAAGATGAAAAATTGCACATATCCTCAACTTCAGGATTCTACTGCAACTTTAAAGGATAGGAACTCTCCGTCTGATTAACAAATTTGATGAAAATACCCTTCATAAAATTTTAAGAAGTTTCATGATTTTCAACTTTGTGCAAAACTAACCAAATTTTATTCAGGAGCCAAGGGTCTTCACAAAACAGGGGTCTTCATGAAAACAGCCTCCCACTTATTTTTGTGTACATCCTATCCTTCCCTGAGGCCCATACCCTACTTTCACCCTCCTAAGGCATGGGTATGTTTAATTTGGTTTATAGCTTTGATAAAGCTCCATCTCTGGATACCTTTATTCAAATTATCATGTAGAGGAATTCTATCCACATTTACATAATGATCCCCTTAATATTATGCAAATATTTAGATAGATTCTATCACAAAAATTCAATCGATCAATTTGCTAATCACAAAGGTTGAAGACAAAGTGTACTGCAATAGACAGAAGCAACACTCCAGTGCCTTCTGTTTTAGTTTTTAAGTATTTGTTTTATTTCCACAGGTTAATGAAAAGTGGGAAACATTATAAGTTTAAAATAAATTTCACTTGCATCAGTCTCAGTAATGATATTTGTTACCGTTACATGGTCAAGAGAAAATCAAAGATTTTATTATGACTACATAGATTCAAGTAAGCCATATTTTACTTCATGCTCAAAATAGGGAATAATATGCACGTGAGAACTTAATAAAACATACACAAATACTGCAAGGAAATAAAAAGTTAAGAATCATTTATACCTTCAATACCAGTTCCTCAAAACATTGCTCTACATTGACCCTTGTTTTTGCACTGCATTCAATGAAAAGGCATCCATATTCCCGAGCAAAGTCAATCCCCTCTTTCTTGGTGACGACCCTTTCACTTTCCTGACAAAAAGGCAAGCAAGGAGTAAATGAATCCCTAATGCCAGAAAAAATTGCTGTATTATTCAAGAATGTAAAAGAGCTCGTGACATAACACAATTTTTCTCGCAAATACTATTCAGTAATACAATAGCATTAAGGTAGAAGCAACTAGGTGTACTGGTGCACAAGATCTTGATTAAGTTTATAAGAAGATACCTTATCAACTTTGTTGCCAACAAGCATCTTGATGCAATCTTGATTTGTTGAATACAGGTCGATTTCTTTAGACCATATGTCTGACAAATTTGTGAACGTATCTCTCCGTGTTACATCATAGACTGCTCATTGTGCAAAGACATAGTTAGGTATGTAATATGAGCTCAAGTCACATAATTTCAAGTTAAACATGTTCAGAAGTCACCATCAAGTAATATGTTAACTGTGACAATCTAGACAAGGCAACATTTGTACAAGAAATTGGCAAACAGCTTTAGTGTCATATGTAGATGACCAAATCTAAAGCACATTTCACATTATGTATATTGTTAATTATATTATATAAGATATTAGAAAGTCAACCAGAATCAGAAATAATCACTAGTGCCAGAATATGTATCTAACAAGCTGCAATACCAAAACTACACGCAAGTCCAATAGCTTTAACAAATTCATTGTATATCCACCTTCTCGACTTCCAGAACAAGGAGTCGGAACAAAAAGTAGATTGTGACAATCTAGAACCTAGGGACATGTAATACCCACAACAAAATTATAATAAATAATAATAATAGTGAATTGCAGTTTGCATCCCCAAACTTGTCCAAAATTACTTCAGTTATAGGACTTTGAAACCCATCAATTTATATACTACACTTTAAACCCATTCTACATTTCATCCCTTCCGCGATTTTTTCCGTCCAAAAAAGCTAGCTGCGTCAAATACTAAAATTTTAAGGGTATTTTGGCCATGTGGAACATATACAATCATAACTAGCAAGGGAAAATGAAAATAGAAACTCTCAAACCATCCTAACAGTTATATTAGTCCTGGCAGCTACATCTTCATTGGCATCATACCAACAATTTATGAATATCAACAAATCAATTATCTTAAATTAACCCACCCCACATCACAGTAGAAACAACATTCTTTTTGGGAATTTGTTTAGAAACTGTTTCTGCCTTTCTAATTGATCATTTCTTCACATAACCATTATAGTCCGAGAAACAACATATCTGCCAGGCACTGAATCAGACACCTTTCAAGCTTCCTTTATAATTGTGTCATTCACATACCAAGAAACTAAATCGTTCAAAAAATACAATGTTTTTTTCCGGCATTCAGTCAAAAGGATATTCGGCTTGGAAGGTTGTTCCAGATATACCTGGCAATTATTGAGTTCCATAAAATTATAGATTTTTCCAGGAAACAATATACGAGAAAACTCTCTTTATGCATCGGTTTTCTCTTTTATTATAAAGCATATATGTACCTAAAAACTCACCTTTACTATTTATTCCACTGAAACTGGATGAAAGTAATGTTACATAATTTGAGAAAGAGGAATCATGAACCTATGATGATGGTATATAAAATAAGTTTAGGTAGAACAGGTATAAATTAGGCCAGAACAGGTGGTCTCATAAGATGTGGGTCTTACAAAAACAACTTCCTTACTCTTGGGGTAGGGGTAACATCTACAGTCTTCTAGGAGTAGGGGTGTCGTGTATCACCCTATTAACGAGTGGGATATATTTTGTATGTTTGGTTTAGTTTAGGTGGTATGTCTCCTCTTCATGTTTTTCATACATAGGGCTTGCATTGTATTGTCAGCATATCTTATCTATCTATGTATGTGCATGAATATCCACAAGAATAGGTTACATGAATTATATATTACATGACTCAAATCATGTTCAAATTACTTTATCAATCAAGAGCTACTCTAATAATGATGAGCTAGACAGACAAACTAAGTCTTACACCAAAAATGCTACACAATAAATGTTTTCCATGCACCATACCATCACTGCTAAAGCTGATTGAACTGGATAAAAAGCAACAATGACATCAATGACAATACCCCAAAGCCATATTTAATATATTAGAAATTCATACTACCAGTACATTACTCAACTATATCCACATGCCTACAAATTTAAGTAATCAACCAAACAGCAACCAAAACACTACATCAGAACATACATGCTAATTGTCAGCCAAACAATTACTAGAAAGGGGCAACCAGGTACACTGGGTAATATCTTCTAATGTGAACCTTGTATATGACAGATACTTGTAACAGTCTCTACTGACATTGAGAAAGGACTAATCACTAACTCAAAAAATATAAAATAAAGAATACTGTACTGAAAATCTATTTATGATATGATCTATTTGACAGTAAAATGGAAAAAAAAGAAGAAAAAAGTAAGCCTCCCAAAGAACAGGCAGATGTTCCAAAAACAATAAACAAGTATGTGAATGTATAACAGCTAAAACAATGTATATATAATTAACAAATTGCTTGAGCAAAAGAAAATNAGCAAACTACTTTTGCCAACTCCAGAATCCCCAATCATCAACAATTTGAACAAGTAATCAAACTCTGGTGGACTCGATTGATCCATTGCAATTCCTTCAAACCCTAACAATTTATATAAATAATATTTTTATTATTATTACAAATAGAAAAAATGAAGAGTAGATGTATAACTTATAAGTCGTACCTTATTGACGATAAGAGATACGCAAGGGTGGTGATCTGAGTTTGAGAGTGTTGAAGAGGAAAGAAATAGACACAGGGATTGTGTATGTATAATTGCGTGTGATGTTCTGTAATATACTCCCTCCCTCTTGTTCAACTTTTTTGCGTCAATTTGAATCAAATTTGACGGAGAATTAAAAATTATTTTTATATAAATTTAAGAAACTGAAATATATATTTTAAAATAAATTATATATACTTTTAGTGATATATTTTTTATAATTATTTTTAATTATATATATTAAATAAAAATTTAAATCAAATTTAAATCAATTTAACTGTAAAAAAATTAAATAAAATTATTAATTTGAGACGGATTTAATAAAAACAAAAAACGAGTTTGGTTGCTCACCGCAGTACAAATTCCTTGTTTAATGTACAGATTAAGGTACTAGTCGGTAACACGGTGGTCCCACCGTTTTTTTTCTATTTTTTATTATTATTGTAAGAGAAAAAAATAAAGTTTATTTTTTATTTTTTATGATTGATTTGTGTACTTTTTGTTGGTCAATTATATATTATTTTATTTTATTTTGTACGTTTTTCAAACTTGTGACATTTTATATATGCATGATTAGGTGATTACTACTTTACTAGACCTTAATATAAACATTTAAATTCGTCCATAGTAAAGAGTGGACGGATAAAAAAATTGCAAGCCTTTTGAATAGGTTAGTGTCGGTTAAGTTGAGCGGATCGAACTAAATTTTTTGGTTTTTATAATTTAATGTGGAATAAAATTTATATTAAATAATTTGATTTGGGAGATTTTGATTTAATATTATAATATTGATTATATATATTGTTCAACATGTTTTAACCCGAATCTAATAGATATATAAAAACGGGCGGAACTAGGGGGCTTAGTGAGGCTGGAGCTTGACGGAAGTAAAAATAATCAATATAATTTTTTTAATTTTTGATCATTTTAAAACTCTCTGTAATAACTTTTACTTTTTGCAATTCTAATACTTTTACTTACAACTCTAATACTTGTTAGTTGTCGTTATTTCACGCAATCACACAATCCTTTGTTGGATAGTTAAATTACAATTCTTACCCAAAAAAATCTTTATACATTTATTCAAATTTCTTGATTTTACTCTTTATTTTACAACCGCTTGATTACAGTTTTCCAAAGATGTAACATACACTAAAATTAAAATAAATTTTCAAATTGGTTAGAGTACACTATTATACATTACTCTCATGGGATTTTAAAGAATGGATTGTCATTTCTCTTCTTTCTTTTTCGCGTATTAAGCTTATGAATATGTTTATTTGTTAATATGATGCACGGTCCAGTCATGATTCACTAAAAATTTTAAGTGGATTAGTTTGGATTATACTATATATCGGAGAGTCATACTTTACAATGATCTTTTTAAGTTGGAGAGGGTAAATTATTTATATTTTTATAACAATTTAAAAGTAGAAAAAAACATTAGAAGTGTTCCTTTAATTGATTCACAACCATGGTATAATAAAATTTCAAATATTTAAAAATCAAAAACAAAACCTATTACATATTTTTCCTATATGTGAGACAATAATGGTACGAAATAGATATTAAGTTTCACAAATGTTTGAATACAAATTTAGTTGTGAGTCCATGTTTTACGATAGGAGCCTCATTTTTGAGGTCATAGTGAGTTTTTGAGTTTTTTTGAACAAAAGAAATTTTATTTATATTAAAATTTTGAGTCCCGATTATCTTTAAATCCTGGTTTTGCCACCTTATATAAATGATATTAATTATAAAGAATAAATGAAAAATAGGACACATGACATGGTGTGGTAAAAGATAGTGGGTTTAAGTTCTAATTAATTAGATAATTAATAAAATATTTATTTCTTTAATATTACATATAATATATTCATATAAACAATATATACACAATAGTAAATATAAGTCTATTCAGGCTATATATATATATTTTAAAATTGAATTTAAATTTTATATAATATAAATCAAAACCGAATCAAATTAACATAGAACCGAAAACTTTAATTTGGTATGTTAGTGGGATGTTTGGTTTAGACGGTTTGGTTAGTTTTTGAAAAAAAATTGCTCAGCTCCCTTTTCACTTGAGTATTGTCAGAAATTGAGATATGTTAATAAACTGTAATTATAGTTATATTACATAAACAAATATATCGTGAATAGAATTATTAATAAAATAGATACTTAAAAATAATATAATATTATTCGTGAATAAATGTGTAAAAATAGGATTGCGCCGATTATAAAATTATATTGAGATATATTATTTTAAATATTATAATAATATATTATAGTTTTTATAATATATACATATATAATTATTAATTTTATAATCGAACTAACAACCGACCGACGAATATTGATTGATCGAATGAAGTTGTCACAAAAAAAAAGCTTTCGGATGGTTGATTTGTCTTTAGAAGAATATTTATTATTTGTCCGGAGATGGCTAAAATTATTTTTATTTCAAATAGTTTCACCTCACGTAGAGAGCATTTGCTTCAACAAATTTATTACGCTAAAAAAGAACCCATCATTCATTGCAGTATTGATGAATAACAGAAATATTTTTTTTCTAGCGGTGGTTTTGGAGAAATTGTGCAAGTGCTTAAAATTGATTAAGGGACAAATATGACACCGGAGATATATCACGTGTATTTATATTTATATTATTTATTAAAAATTTTAAATATATAATTAGTATGTATAATTATTATTGTTAATTTTATAACCATACAATCAAATTTGGTAAATTTTATTGTTAATAAATTAATGATATAGGGTAGATACTTAGATAGAATAAATATGTATTTAATTTTAAGATTAAAATTTAATTTATTTACTTTTACTAATGATATTAAGTTAAATTTTATATTTATGAAAAAACAAATTTTAATTATTTCTTTTAATAATAATAATTAAAATACGATAATTTTATCTTTAGTTACCCACCACATTAACTTTGTTTGGAGTTTTTAAATTTAATTTATAAATTAAAAAATATATATAACTTTTAACTTATAAATTATTTATAAAATAAATTATATATTTTCAATTTATGGATTATATATATCATAAGTGAAACAATCCCTAAAATTAATGACTGTTTTTTCTCTTACGATAATACAAGAAGATTATTAATTAATTAATATCCAATAAAATGGAATGACCACACGAAGTGTAATTATTTGTTTAAAAATATTTTCTAATCTAGAAATTTATATATCATACAGTTCACAGTACTTCCAGGAGCTTAACATTTAAATTATATAAAATCACTCTTTTTGTATTTTATATGAGGGATTTTTATAAAACTGAATATGTGTTGCAAACTCCGAACAATTCCCTGCCGTTCTTACGGAAATAACAAAGCTATAGTTTCTCGTCAATATATAATAAAAATGCAAAACTAATTTACAAACATACCCTTTCTGTTCTGTTATGTACGTACAGAGTATACATTATAATTTACCGAATTTTTATTATTAATATATAAAAAATCAAAAGATATAGAGAAAAAAATAAAGTAATATCAGTGCATATCTTCGTTTTTTTTTGTTGATAATTATTGGCTTATATCTATTCTAAGAAATTGAGTCAGAGTTGAACCGTTGTCCTACCGTTCTAGGACAACAGAGGAAGCTCTTTACCATTCGAGCTGGGTGCATATTTATTTATTATTATTTTTTGAATAATTAGGTTTATAATTAATTTTATAAAGTGAGTATCTGTTCTTTATTAATTTTTAGGGGTGAATCAGAGTGAACTCAGACATGAGATGAGACGATGAATATTTATTTATTATTATTATTTGAATAATTAGATTTATAATTAATTTTATAAAGTGAATATCTGTTCTTTATTAATTTCTAGGGGTGAATCAGAGTGAACTCAGATGAGACGAGGGAGAATAAGTACTTACCCCCTAGACTATCTAGCGGGTGCATGTCAGTTTAATCCAGAGTGAGAATGGAATGTGGCATCACGCAGTTTAATGGACTACCAAGGGCAATTAATTAGGTACCTAAAAAGTCCATAATCAAATGGAAATCNTTTTATAAAGTGAGTATCTGTTCTTTATTAATTTTTAGGGGTGAATCAGAGTGAACTCAGACATGAGATGAGACGATGAATATTTATTTATTATTATTATTTGAATAATTAGATTTATAATTAATTTTATAAAGTGAATATCTGTTCTTTATTAATTTTTAGGGGTGAATCAGAGTGAACTCAGATGAGACGAGGGAGAATAAGTACTTACCCCTTGGACTATCTAGCGGGTGCATGTCAATTTAATCCAGAGTGAGAATGGAATGTGGCATCACGCAGTTTAATGGACTATCAAGGGCAATTAAGTAGGTACCTAAAAAGTCCATAANTGAGAATGGAATGTGGCATCACGCAGTTTAATGGACTACCAAGGGCAATTAATTAGGTACCTAAAAAGTCCATAATCAAATGGAAATCTCACATGGAAATCTCTGCTCGTCTTTTTTGAGATTAGACCAGTTTTTAAATAATTTTTATTAAAAATGATTTAAACTCAATTTGAGATTAATAATAATGATATGCATGCGTGTTTAAAGGTTTGCGATTCTATTTAATAAAAAACAGTATACATATGTTCATATATATATATATAAAATATTAAAATTTATGTAAAATAATAAAACACAATTTCAATACTCACGTGAAGCGGGTAAAAAATTCTAGTAAATAATAAAAAGGATAAGTTAGTCATTTGAAATCATAAATAAAATGTCTCATAATNTCTTTATTAATTTCTAGGGGTGAATCAGAGTGAACTCAGATGAGACGAGGGAGAATAAGTACTTACCCCCTAGACTATCTAGCGGGTGCATGTCAGTTTAATCCAGAGTGAGAATGGAATGTGGCATCACGCAGTTTAATGGACTACCAAGGGCAATTAATTAGGTACCTAAAAAGTCCATAATCAAATGGAAATCTCACATGGAAATCTCTGCTCGTCTTTTTTGAGATTAGACCAGTTTTTAAATAATTTTTATTAAAAATGATTTAAACTCAATTTGAGATTAATAATAATGATATGCATGCGTGTTTAAAGGTTTGCGATTCTATTTAATAAAAAACAGTATACATATGTTCATATATATATATATAAAATATTAAAATTTATGTAAAATAATAAAACACAATTTCAATACTCACGTGAAGCGGGTAAAAAATTCTAGTAAATAATAAAAAGGATAAGTTAGTCATTTGAAATCATAAATAAAATGTCTCATAATTAAAATGTCTCACCTTCTTGTTCTGTTACATATAGAAGAAATGTGGTTTCGAACATCAAACATTCAGACTGCATTTCGATTAATATTAACGAAAATGAAAATTTTAATAACATATTTTAATAATTCATTTCATTTCATTAATTGAATTTAAAATTCATAATTCATACAACTCCTAATTTTACAAACGTTTTAGTCTTCTTCAGTCTCTTCTTTTAGGGAGTCTCCTCAGTTTTTTAATACATACATGCACACACACAAGAATCCACACTTTTCAATTTCAATATCATCGTATTGACGAGTTTATATAAATGGTTAACGTACAAATATATTTTTTCTATATTTTTTAATACTCCTATTATATACATATGATATAATATTTTTAAGATTAAAAATTAATTTTATATACATTTAATAATGATATTAAATTTTATATTTATGAAATATCAAATTTTAATTATTTCTTTTAATAATAATAATTAAAATATGACAATTTTATTTTTAATTACCCATCATATTAACTTTGTTGGGAGTTGTTTTAAAAAGATTAATATTTCTAAGGTTACTTCATATATTTTTTTGAGATTAAACTTTTTTTCTCCATATAAATACGTGTTATTATAATTACATAAGATTATATACAATAACAAAAATGTCATTATTATTTTATACTGAAGCAATACTTTTATTAATTTCCTAAGCTCAAGAACTTTATTCTATTTTTTAAATTTAATTTTTAAATTATAAAATATATATATATTTTAACTTATAAATTATTCATAAAATAAATTATATATTTTTTAATTTGTAAATTATATATATCATAAGTCAAAACGACCCCTAAAATTAATGACTGTTTTTTCTCTTATGATAATACAAGAAGATTAATATCCAATAAATGGAATGATCACACGAAGTGTATTTATTAGTTTAAGAATCTTTTCTAACCTATAAATTTATATATCATACGGTTCACAGTACTTCCAGGAACTTAACATTTAAATTATATAAAATCACTCTTTCTGTATTTTATATGAGGGATTTTTATAAAACTTTATATAACACAACCCTCCCCTCCCCCTTTCCCCTTCTTTTCTTCAAATTCTAATTGCAAATGCACTCTTTCTTCTAATATTTAAGTTTAAATCACAATTATTTATATAAAAAATATTTCCTCTTTTCAAATCAGAAACTTTTAACCTTTCTAAATCTTCACATTTGTTTCTGTATCTTTCGAATTTGATTCATATCATATGTATCTGTTTCACATATCTTAGATCTGAATTTTTGAACGATTTTAGTGTCATTTGTGATGATTTTTATACATATATGGGATATGACTATTTTTGATGGCGTTTTGACTATATCTGTGGTGGTTATATGTCGTTTACGACGATTTTGTGTCATATTAAATGACTTTAATTATGAATTGAAAGTTTTATGCTATAATTTTATACTATATTTTTTTTTTACACGTTCATCGAATTATTTATCTTTGTTGTTTTGTTTTTATTTTTCAGTTTTAATTAGATGGGTTGTTGTGTGTAGATAAAAGATGAATAGAATCAGGATTTTGATTCTCATATTCTCACTTGAATGAGAAAGAAGACTAAAGAGAAAGTGGATACATGAACTTGGATTTAATGATGGAAGTAGCAAAACGTGATGTATATGGACAAAAATATCTTGTAAAACAGAATAGAAAGTTGTGAAACAGAATAAGAAGTTGGCCGGTTTCATGTGTCATATGAGCAAGTATAGAGGCTAAATAATAAAGAGAGTTTTAAGTTGATGATTTTCAAAAGACATAATAGCCTCATTGTATTCTTGTAGTTAGTTGTATTTAGTAGGGTACTATTTTTCCCTCTTTGAATTTTTTTCCATAGGATTTAGCTAATGTGTGGTTTTTAATGAGGTCTTTTTTTGGGTGATATTTTATTTTCAGCTATTAAGGTGTTATTGTCTGAATGTCCGGAGGCNGTTCTTGTTTTGTCGATTCAATTTGTGTTTTATAATTTTGTTGTCGATGGGATTGCATCCGGAATGCGGAAAAGGGCTCTTGTCGGATTTTTTTGCCTAGCAGTACTTGTGACATTATATCTCTCTGTCCTAGTTCTTCAAACAATCGCATACTTTGTTTGTAAGTCGTATCACAATGAAATTATTGACAAGGCAACCTTGTGGCAGCATCTTGGAGAGTACGAGCGTTCATATTTGACAGAGCTAAAACAAATCTATTTGATTGCTTTGATTAAGGCTATTAGGAGCATCAACATTGTGTTGGATCAGCTCTTAACTATGTGCATAGAGTTGCAGTGTTATATACTACTCCCTCCGTCCCACCCAATTGTTATCCTTTCGGAGAGAAGGTCCGACACGCATTTTAAGGTGCATATAAAAAGTATAGTTCCATAACACACAGAATATAACCTCAAACAGACCTCGTAGAATTCTGAGTATGCTTTCTCTTGGACTCCTGCACAATGAAAGAAACAAAACTAATTAATATATATATATATATATTATAATGCTAATGGACATATCAAGATTTCTTAGTGTGCGGATCCATTATCTATGTACAAGCTGCTTGGTNTGCTTTCTCTTGGACTCCTGCACAATGAAAGAAACAAAACTAATTAATATATATATATATATATATTATAATGCTAATGGACATATCAAGATTTCTTAGTGTGCGGATCCATTATCTATGTACAAGCTGCTTGGCAGAGTATATCGAAAGTGATATATTCGGACATATTATTTTGGTGGTTGAGTACGTACGTTTATATATATATATTTACAAGTGAGAGTAGCACTATATATATAGCGACTCCTTACTTTGCTGAAAGCCATCCTCACATTTTGCATCTCTCTATTTCTCCAAGTTGATAATAAGATGGATAGAGCACAAGAAGATATGAAATTTCTGGGAGTGTTTGGCATCTACAAAGAAGGCCATAAAATCATGGCTCCTTGGCGAAAACTTTTCAATCAAATAACCCTGGCTTTCATCCTCCCCCTCTGCTTCATTTTTCTAGCCCAAATGGAGATTTCGAGAATCTTATTTTGGAGGATCGAATTCCGTAGGTATGCTGAACACCGAAACATATCCACTGATTGGGCAGTGTACGTTCTTTTTAAGCTCGCATACTTCACTTTCCTTTGTATATTTTCCCTCCTCTCTACTTCTGCTGTGGTTTACTCCATAGCTTGCATATACGCGAATCGCGATATCTCCTTCAAGAAAGTCATGGGTGTTGTGCCACAAGTATGGAAGCGCCTCCTAGTCACATTCATTGTCATATATGTATTGAATTTTATATACGTAGTCGTGGCTGTTGTAACCATGATTCTTTGCTTAAATGCTGGTAACACCATTTCGATAGTCTTTTTCTTCATCTTCTTGATCATATACATAACAGGGTTCGTGTACCTCACCATTGTGTGGCAGCTAGCCAGTGTTGTGACCGTTATGGAAGAGTCCTACGGGATTAAGGCGATGAACAAGAGTAGGAACTTGATCAGAGGTAAGTTTTGGGTGGCTTTGGCTATATTTTTCAAGTTGAATATTCTGATATGGGGGATACAATTTGTGTTTTATAGTTTTGTTGTGTATGCGTATCCGTGGGCGATATGGATGAGGGTTCTTATAGGCCTGTCATGCTTAGCAGTACTTGTGCCAATAATTCTCTACGGTCTGGTTCTACAAACAATCATCTACTTTGTTTGCAAGTCGCATCACAATGAAACTATTGATAAGCCCGCTTTGTCAAAGCATCTCGGAGAATATGAACGTTTGTTATCTGATCCATATGAACTGCAGCTGCAAAAAGTTTAAGATGCTGCTTTGTGCAGCATTAATAAGTGCTGGTTTAATCGCGATCTTCACTGTCTATGTATTACGATTAAGTTATTATGGTCCAAGATCATATTAAAATTTGTGTAATTGAGTATAAGCAAGATTCATGTATTGATCACCCGATATTGTAATCGCCGCAATCAATCACCTAATATAAATCTAAAGTCTGTTTTCGATTACATGAGTTTTATTACATATTCTTCTTTTCTGGTCACTACTCGATCACCGCTCACTACTTGGAACATTTTAATTGAATAGTATTGTGATTCAGATTAGTACAATGTGTTTGTACGTGCAGAATAACTTTAAGTGAACAAATTGGTAACTGTTCGTCCGTTATGAGGTTTCGAAATATATTCTTTCGACTAATCACGCAATTGCAAATAATATTAAATCTGAATATTCAGGCTAATGAATAGATCGAAGACAAGTTGTTGTTACTAAAATATTTAGCATTAATTTTTGCCAGTCATATTAAAATTTAAAACTACCGAATTGTAGACCAATTATTTTTGTTCAATCAATCCAATGATCTATATTTTATTTCCAAAGTTGTCCATTGAGGGGAAGTTCTTCCCTCTATATAATTAAGGAGTACATTTAACTGGAAGCAATATAGAATAATTATTTAATTAGTTTAAGATAGTATTTATATATAATTACTATTTAAAAATTTTATTTTCCTTGGGACAGAAAGTTACTACATANGTGTAATTCTAGCACAAGTCCTGCAGGGTATGAAATTGCAATGACTAGAGAGAAATAGTTTCATGATTTCATCAAGGTCGGCGCAGAGCCTACTGCATATATGATATAAGACAGCTGCCTCCGGAGAGTTATAAAGTGATTTACTTGGACTGATCACTAATTGATGGACTTTGGTTCTGAAAATACAACTTTCGATAAAAATGAACATATCAAATTTGTTCTTTGCCTGATATAACTATTGTAGTCGGTTTAAGGTTCTATTTGTTTTATCGTATTTAAATACGTACATTTTTCAATTTATATATAAGTTACTTAATGAAACCTACGTTTTAATATATTTATCTTAAAGTGTAGTTACCTTTAACATTTCATTGTTTGTATTGTATATTCGGCATCGATACTCATTCGGCTGTGTACAAGTCATTTACTTTAACTCAATTGAAATATTCCTATATCTCTTTGCTTCAGTTCCAGACAGACATAAACTCATTTATCTCCAGCAGGTAAAAATGGAGACAGCACAAGAAGATATGAAATTGCTTGGAGTGTTTAGCATTTGCAGAGAAAGTCATAAAATCATGGCTCCATGGAGGAGAATATTTAATCAAATAGCCCTGGCTTTCATCCTGCCTCTATGCTTCAATATTCTAGCCCGAACATGCAATTTTTAAGGATCCAAGAGCACAGATGTGGTGAAAAACCATACACATACACATACACATCCCCCAAGGGGATATACATTCGTCTTGATCTTGCAGACTTCGCTTTACCTTTTATATTTTCCCTCCTTTCCACCTCTGCCGTGGTTTACACCATAGCTTGCATATATGCGAATCGTGATGTCTCTTTCAAGAAAGTCATGAGGGCAGTGCCACAAGTATGCATACTGAAGCGCCTCACTGTCACATTCATTGTCATATATGTATTAATTTTCATATACAACGTAGTCGCCTCTGTTACAGCTCTTTGCTTAGGTATTGATGGGATCACTTCTACAGTCAAGTCCTTTATCCTCTTGATCGGGTACATAATAGGTTTCGTGTATATTACTACTGTGTGGCACCTAGCTAGTGTTGTGACCATTTTTGAAGGGTCTTACGGAGTTAAGGCGATGAATAAAAGTAGGAATTTAACTAAAGGAAAGTTTGGGATGGTTTTGACTATATCTTCCATGTTGAATGTTCTTGTTTTGTCGATTCAATTTGTGTTTTATAATTTTGTTGTCGATGGGATTGCATCCGGAATGCGGAAAAGGGCTCTTGTCGGATTTTTTTGCCTAGCAGTACTTGTGACATTATATCTCTCTGTCCTAGTTCTTCAAACAATCGCATACTTTGTTTGTAAGTCGTATCACAATGAAATTATTGACAAGGCAACCTTGTGGCAGCATCTTGGAGAGTACGAGCGTTCATATTTGACAGAGCTAAAACAAATCTATTTGATTGCTTTGATTAAGGCTATTAGGAGCATCAACATTGTGTTGGATCAGCTCTTAACTATGTGCATAGAGTTGCAGTGTTATATACTACTCCCTCCGTCCCACCCAATTGTTATCCTTTCGGAGAGAAGGTCCGACACGCATTTTAAGGTGCATATAAAAAGTATAGTTCCATAACACACAGAATATAACCTCAAACAGACCTCGTAGAATTCTGAGTATGCTTTCTCTTGGACTCCTGCACAATGAAAGAAACAAAACTAATTAATATATATATATATATATATTATAATGCTAATGGACATATCAAGATTTCTTAGTGTGCGGATCCATTATCTATGTACAAGCTGCTTGGCAGAGTATATCGAAAGTGATATATTCGGACATATTATTTTGGTGGTTGAGTACGTACGTTTATATATATATATTTACAAGTGAGAGTAGCACTATATATATAGCGACTCCTTACTTTGCTGAAAGCCATCCTCACATTTTGCATCTCTCTATTTCTCCAAGTTGATAATAAGATGGATAGAGCACAAGAAGATATGAAATTTCTGGGAGTGTTTGGCATCTACAAAGAAGGCCATAAAATCATGGCTCCTTGGCGAAAACTTTTCAATCAAATAACCCTGGCTTTCATCCTCCCCCTCTGCTTCATTTTTCTAGCCCAAATGGAGATTTCGAGAATCTTATTTTGGAGGATCGAATTCCGTAGGTATGCTGAACACCGAAACATATCCACTGATTGGGCAGTGTACGTTCTTTTTAAGCTCGCATACTTCACTTTCCTTTGTATATTTTCCCTCCTCTCTACTTCTGCTGTGGTTTACTCCATAGCTTGCATATACGCGAATCGCGATATCTCCTTCAAGAAAGTCATGGGTGTTGTGCCACAAGTATGGAAGCGCCTCCTAGTCACATTCATTGTCATATATGTATTGAATTTTATATACGTAGTCGTGGCTGTTGTAACCATGATTCTTTGCTTAAATGCTGGTAACACCATTTCGATAGTCTTTTTCTTCATCTTCTTGATCATATACATAACAGGGTTCGTGTACCTCACCATTGTGTGGCAGCTAGCCAGTGTTGTGACCGTTATGGAAGAGTCCTACGGGATTAAGGCGATGAACAAGAGTAGGAACTTGATCAGAGGTAAGTTTTGGGTGGCTTTGGCTATATTTTTCAAGTTGAATATTCTGATATGGGGGATACAATTTGTGTTTTATAGTTTTGTTGTGTATGCGTATCCGTGGGCGATATGGATGAGGGTTCTTATAGGCCTGTCATGCTTAGCAGTACTTGTGCCAATAATTCTCTACGGTCTGGTTCTACAAACAATCATCTACTTTGTTTGCAAGTCGCATCACAATGAAACTATTGATAAGCCCGCTTTGTCAAAGCATCTCGGAGAATATGAACGTTTGTTATCTGATCCATATGAACTGCAGCTGCAAAAAGTTTAAGATGCTGCTTTGTGCAGCATTAATAAGTGCTGGTTTAATCGCGATCTTCACTGTCTATGTATTACGATTAAGTTATTATGGTCCAAGATCATATTAAAATTTGTGTAATTGAGTATAAGCAAGATTCATGTATTGATCACCCGATATTGTAATCGCCGCAATCAATCACCTAATATAAATCTAAAGTCTGTTTTCGATTACATGAGTTTTATTACATATTCTTCTTTTCTGGTCACTACTCGATCACCGCTCACTACTTGGAACATTTTAATTGAATAGTATTGTGATTCAGATTAGTACAATGTGTTTGTACGTGCAGAATAACTTTAAGTGAACAAATTGGTAACTGTTCGTCCGTTATGAGGTTTCGAAATATATTCTTTCGACTAATCACGCAATTGCAAATAATATTAAATCTGAATATTCAGGCTAATGAATAGATCGAAGACAAGTTGTTGTTACTAAAATATTTAGCATTAATTTTTGCCAGTCATATTAAAATTTAAAACTACCGAATTGTAGACCAATTATTTTTGTTCAATCAATCCAATGATCTATATTTTATTTCCAAAGTTGTCCATTGAGGGGAAGTTCTTCCCTCTATATAATTAAGGAGTACATTTAACTGGAAGCAATATAGAATAATTATTTAATTAGTTTAAGATAGTATTTATATATAATTACTATTTAAAAATTTTATTTTCCTTGGGACAGAAAGTTACTACATACTTTCAGAAAACTACTTCTTATCAATCTCTATTTGTATTAAATATGCATGTAGTAATGGTTACGGTTTACTCATGTACAGTAACTACGTTTTGATTTCACTCTTGTTCACACCGAAACAAATACTCATTTGTAAGGTCACAAAACTGTTTATATCAACAAAAACTGTCCATATACCCGCATACATGTATTGTGTTTTGACGTATTGTGCGCGCTGGATGCATGCTTTATGTATATTTATATCAATTTATATCTAAATATGCATGGTTTATTAACTAACAAGACAAAAACAAGAACATTATCGTTACTAAAACATGAAGGTGCTATTTGTCTCCCCGTTAATTGGAAGAGCATCTGCAATTACATATACATAATACATGGAGATGCCAAAGTGTAAAGAGAACAGAACAGAAGAGAAATGCTTATATAGAAATGCCCGCATTCTTGTGAAAGGGAACTTATTATTGTTTTACGAACATTCATTGATACAATCGACGCCAATAGTATATATATACCCCCACTATTTTGAACTAGAAACCACGCAGTTTGAGCATATATACTAAAATGGATGTTAATTAAAAGCGAAAATTTGCAATTCCTTGGCTTCAATGGCATCTATTCGGAAGCCTATAAAACCATCATCTCATGGAAGAAGATATTTACTCAAATTACCTGGCCATAATTCTCCCTCTGTCCCTCATCTTTTTCGCTCATATCGTAGGTTCCTATCTATACTTCGAAATCATTGTTGGCTACGACTACTGGATATACAATATCGACTTTTGTTGTGGTTTTCTTAATCTCATGCATCTACACCGGACGCGAAGATGATGTTACGTTCCGACGAGTCAGAACTATCGTCCCCAAAGTTTGGAAGAAGCTGAAAATCACTTTTTGGTGGGCATTGCTCGGTTTCTTAGCGTACTATTGTTTCGTGGCCCTAGGCCTTCTTGCATGGGGATATTTTTTGGGATTGGCTAATCATGTCAGTAAAATTGTCGTTATCGTTCTTCTAATCTCTTTTGAGGTAGGGTTGATGTACTTGCTGAGTTTTTGGCAGATTGCTAGTGTCGTATCGATTTTAGAAGACACACATGGGATTCAAGCAATGAGAAGAAGCATTGAGGTTANCTTCTCGGAAATGAATTGTTATAACTCCAAGGAACGGTAGGGAAGGCTGTTATGCCTTGATACTCCCCCCAAGCTCTGATACCAAATGTAGAAACTAAAACTGTTATATCCTAATACTAACAATATAGAGACAATAGTTTTATATGTTTAAACGGAGAAGATACATAATGACTACATTGTATTCTCTTCATATAAACTAAACAAGATACATGCAGTTTAAATAGAACCACAGACACAAGGTGGTAACACAAAAATAGCAACTAACGTAGCAACTAGTGTACTGGACTCCTAAAATACTTCCACTACCCATGACTCTCCTATAATATCTCTCCTGCTAATAGACCCAGTCATACTGCTACTTATATGCATGTAACAGCTGATACAATTTATTTAAAATAACTAAACAAATAAAACACCTGTTAATAATAATTTATTTTAACACAAGTTTAGATTAAATAAATAATCCCAACAATCTCCCCCTTAATCTAAACTTGTCTCATGCAATCCTTCCAGCCCGTATGACTTTTAAACTTAACCCGTATGGTTATCAACTGAGCCCGTATGGCTTCTGTTTGCCCGTCTGACAAAACACTTCATTGTTTGCCCATCTGGCAAGTTCTTCGGTGCCCAATTGGCAAGATCATTTGCCCATCTGGCAATCAGCCTTTATGGCTTTTAACTGAGCCCTTCTGGCTTTCAACATAGCCCGTATGGCTTTTAAACACAAGCCCGTATGACTTTCCTTTCATAAGCCCGTATGGCTCTCAATCACACCTCTTGTTACCCTTTTTTCATTGCCTCTTCCTTTAGAGCATATCTTCCTGTCAAGCAAGCAAGCAAGCACACAGCCTACAATATACACCAACACACATCGATGTCTTCATCGCACATCTTGCATCACAACCTCAAAAATTGTAGCAACTCCTGACGCAATACTACTCCAAATATTCCAACTTATACACATACGGTACTTTTCCGTATACACTTCCTGCACATTCACACTCCCTGCACTTCTTTTAATACAGCCCAAAAACAACCAAGTAAACATCACCATTTCTGCCTCCAAGATTCTACCACATTCCAGTGCTACAACGTGAGTATTAAATATGGTGAATGGGCCTGCACCTTCAAACCCTTGTTAATAACAAACCATTCTTTTTGTCTGCTCCTCCTCTGTTGAGGCTTCTCTTGGGACTTCTTCCCAGCCTCCGGTCCTTGGGACTTCTTCCCAGCCTTCGGCTTCATCCCAGCATGGAGCTTCTTCTCGGAAATGAATTGTTATAACTCCAAGGAACGGTAGGGAAGACTGTTATGCCTTGATACTCCCCCCAAGCTCTGATACCAAATGTAGAAACTAAAACTGTTATATCTTAATACTAACAATATAGAGACAATAGTTTTATATGTATAAACGGAGAAGATACATAAAGACTACATTGTATTCTCTTCATATAAACTAAACAAGATACATGCAGTTTAAATAGAACCACAGACACAAGGTGGTAACACAAAAATAGCAACTAACGTAGCAACTAGTGTACTGGACTCCTAAAATACTTCCACTACCCATGACTTTCCTATAATATCTCTCCTGCTAATAGACCCAGTCATACTGCTACTTATATGCATGTAACAGCTGATACAATTTATTTAAAATAACTAAACAAATAAAACACCTGTTAATAATAATTTATTTTAACACAAGTTTAGATTAAATAAATAATCCCAACAGTTATAAGAGGAAGGAGGTGGATGACAATGCTCATTTTGTTCAAGTTGAACTATTTTCTTTTTTTCATACAAGCGGTGTTTGAAATATATGTTGTGGATGGACAGTTTCTTGGGATTTTGCCTAGAGTTGCTTTAGGGTTTTCGTGCCTGGGGTTAGTTCTTTACTTAAATATCCTAACATTGGTCATTCAAACTATTATTTACTTAGTTTGCAAATCGTGTCGCTACTACGAGAATAGTACTGGAAAATCGACATTATCGGATGTTGGATGGTTATCTAACTGCTCTTTTGAAGGCCAATAAGGATGTTGAGCTAGCTGCAGTCTGATTATATTGATCTGATATATATAGTAGTTCGATCTTTGGGTTACTCGAGGCAACCAACTTAAATAGTACGAGTATTATCTTTCCTATCGTTGTATTAAATAATGTAATTTCCTTGTATATTTTTAAAGAGCGCTCCGGAGGAGGATGTCAGACTGTTAACTGAGGTTAAGATAAATAGTAGTGTTATTTTATGAGTATTTTTGTGAATGTACGGGTGAACATCAATATTATAAAATTGTCCTTGAAAAATTGTATTAAAAATCTTATAAATTCACCTAAGGGTGACCCTGGGTCACTTTTTCTCATTTTTAAATTGTCAATAATGATAGGATATATATAATCTCCCTATCTTCGACTTTTATCAGCTATATATGTTATAATTTTTTTCAAATATATAGTATATATAATTTTAATTAAAATTCAGTTAATTTAACCATAAATAATCAAGACAAAAGTTATGACACGGAAAGAATGAGGCCGGCGGAAATAAAACCTTACGGCATAAATAAAATTGTGTGTAAGATCAGTTGTGTTGTGAACTTTTTCTTATCATGAATAGTTAGATAAGTTTGGAGGTTGAGATAAAAAAGGTTTAATTATGGTTTTCACAAAGAGGACATTAATTTAAAACATGGGTTCTCAGCTCTGCAAGCAACTGTAATTTTCTTTGATTAATACTGTTGGAAAGCTATTCTAAACCTCTCTATTCATGGGTCAGATGTACAAATTAATTTATATATAGCTTTTTCGAAGACCCGTTCATATATTTCTAGATATAAACTTGTAATTATGTTTTTTTTTGTCAATGAATTTATGTTTATATATATACTAAACGGTAAGATCTATAGTACTGGAGGTCCGTGACATGTCAATTTTTGGTTTAACGTTTGGGTTTGGTGTTATGACGTCGGTTTTCTTTTAGGGTTTTGGTTATTCCCATTTTCTTATCCTGCGTAACATTGCTATATATATTGTTAGGAAAGTATTACTATAGATTGATGTATGTACTGTCAGAAAAGTTGTCCATGTTTTGAAATATAATATAAAAATTAATATTTTATATATAATTGATAATAAATTTTATAATTAATTTTCGTAAAAATTGAGAAACATTTTTTTTCCAAAACGTATAAATTAAAGGACTGTGTTATCTACAACAACTTTTATATATACCAAATTAAGTACTAAACAATTTTTTTACCTGTTTTTCAATAAAAAAAACTGGTTCTATAACACTAATTTTAATTGAGACCTTTGTGTTCTTGTTCGGCTTAAAATTAAGCAATATTAATGTATATAATTATTAAATAATATATAATACCAATATATTATTAAATTATATATTTATATATATATTCTTTGTATGAATAAATAAAATTTTATTATACCACTTTACATATCATGTAATGATTTGTTTGATGAATATAAGTTGAAAAATTATCAAAACCGCTGTCTAAGTTCGGTTTCATTGACGAGTTATATTAGAACGTACAGGACTAATTTATCTTTTTACGCTGCGTTCCTGTAATTAGATCTCATAATTTGTATCCGGAAATATATAATTAATTTAAAATGATAGAAATTGAGCTTTCATTTTAAACTCTTAAAATTATATCTTTATTTGAATATTTTAAAATTCAACGAAATTAAGATAAAATTTATTTTTAATTTTAAAAATATGTTATTTGATCAAATTTAAAATTTTAAACAAATCGAAATTTCTAAATACACCATTACGATAAATCAAATCTTGCAGCTTTCCAAGAGACAAAAACCTAATCTGATAGTCGATTTTAGTTTATGTTTTTTGGAGTACTGCACGTTTTTTAGAAGATTCAATGTACTGATCATGTACTTAGAGCAAGTAATGTACAGCTATATACTTGATTTACAGTTAAAATATAAATTAAATTTGTATAGTATTTACTTCAATATATAACTATACTTGAATGCATGGCATAAATAGACAATTGATAAACAATTATACATTTATGCATTAAAGTGAATATTTAATAAATTTAATTCTATATTTTATAATCATAATTATTTTAATCACGTCATCAATCAAAAAACTATTAAGTTCATTTAAAATAAATTGGTTCTATCATTATAAAATCAAGTTTATAGCACAAATTTCATTTAACACACAATTCATTTTTTTTATTTTCAAAATATAATAATAATTATAATCATTTTAATATTGAACTGGGTCCTACATATATGTTTTATTAAGTTGCAGTGAAACTTTATCTTAATATTGAACTGGGTCCTACATATATGTTTTATTATGTTTCAACCATGTGTTACAACTTTATATACTTCTCTTGAATTACATCATATATTTAGATGCATGTTTGTCTATGGTTTAATTATGACTCGCAGAAACGCAAATGTAGTTTCCACATGCTATCTTTTTGTAATCAAAGTAAAAAGTTTCCTATATTTAAATACAGTTAGCACTTGAAGCTCTTCAAAGTTCGGAATAGGAATGACAAAACAAACTCAATTCGGGTACCGATTTGATTAATTAATAATTAAATTGCTTGATTAATGATACAGAATAATAATTGCAACTAAAACACTATATAATTGATATTTAATATGTGATCGTCTCATTTAATTATTAGCATCTTTTTCACTAAAATTTTCATTTATTTACTTTCTCATTTTTTTTAAAATTACAATCTTCACTATTTTTCTCTCATCCTCATTTTTTAATTTTAATTTTATTCAATATTATTTTATTTGCACATATATATTTATATATTTATCAATTTATTTAATATTTTTATATATTTATGATAAATATTCAAATTTTGTGTAATTATATTTTAAAAATTATATAATAAGAACTTTTGTTATACGCATTATAATTTTAGGTAAACACTATTGATATATATTTTTAAAAAAATTAATATTAAAATAATAATATTATTACCAGATATTATCCTGAGAACTAATTTAACATAATATAAGCAAGTTATTGATACAAAATTTTCGGTCTTCAAGTCTTGATATTTGAATCTATTAAAGAAAATCAATTTTTCATTATATAATTAATAAAAGATTAATACCATTTGACTCTAAAAATTTGGAAAAAATACCCATCAACCTTTAAAATATATAAACATATTCCGGCACTCTTAAAATTTAGTACCAAGTACATTCTATGCTTTTTTCACATATTTTTCAATATTACTCTAATATTTACAATCTTGACCCTCAAATTTATATAAAGATACATATTAACCCTCAAAATTCGGAACTTGTACTAACATCGTACTCATCCCTTTTAGTTGTCCCTTACAAAAAAACATACATCTTAATAAAAATATTAATTACATAACTTGTTTACATAATTACCCCTCATAATTACATTGAATTAAATGAATTGTTTGCAGATTTGAAATAGCCAAACATTGGAAATAGTACTACAAGGGTATTATTTGGAAAAATCTTCATAAAATTGTTTTGAAAAAAGAAAGATCAGTAATTAAGAACTAATTTTTTTTCATAAGGACAACTAAAAGGGACCGAGGGAGAGTATTATTTATGCAATCTTTACAATATTCGATTTGTTGATCTTATTAATGAATTTTAATTATTTAATACAAAAACATTAATCATGGGTGAGATGCCAAGATGCATCACTAATTTGGGCGACAATATCACTCGATCCGAACCCAACTCGAGGATCTGTAACCCAAATTAATATGATAAAACTTGAAAATACTCTAACACAATTTTTTTAGCTAAGTTCTCAAATACAATTTGGTTAACCTGAAATGACCATTTTTAAAAAGTCATTTCTTATCACTTAGACATTCAATTTTATATGATATTAATTTGATCCGAAATAACGCGTTCATAAATAAGAACGTGACTCGAAATCCGAAACGGCTACCCTATAAGATGACAATCTCAATAAAATTATAATTCTAAGTTCAACTCTTATATATATATAAACTTATATTAAATAAAATTATCTTATAATACCTAATTTTAATTATACTCCTTCCGTTTCACCCAAATATTTACATTTGGGTTGCGCACAGAGTTTAAAGGTGTTTTGTTATTGATATTGCAAACATCAGCTTATTTCTGAAAAATAAGGAAAAAACTGTATTATAAATTTTAAAAACAGTTTTCTGAAAAAGTGTTTTTGTTCTAAAAATTGCTTTTAAAGAAAGCAGATTCCCCCATATTTGTAATATCCCGTAATTTTTAGAATAATAAAATAGATTAATAATAATAGAAAAAGAATTAAAATTGGATAGAAATTAGGAATTAGAATTGGATTAGAATAATGAGATTTCGAATATGGGTCGGATTTGAATAATCAAATTGTAATAGGTTTTTAAATTAGTGTTTTAGAACTCTATATATAGATTGAGATCTTCTTATTTTTTTTTCATATTCTTTTCGAGCCACCAAGACTAAACAGTTATAAATCTCTCTCTACAAATCTTTATTCTTTTTCTTCGTCTTTTTATTGAAATTCCTAGAATTTTCCACACACAATTCAGATATCTTGTAAAATTCATAGAAAATTCATCGTAAGTCGGAATTCGGTGATTCTGGACTTTTTGGAAATATATTTTCATTCTTTACGACTTTCGTGATTAAGTTTTTCGAGAAAATATCGTTTGGAGGGTCAAAAAGGTGAAATACAGATCTGGACAGAATTGGAGTTACAAAGAAGTTCGACGTTTGAGACGTGACATTTTCGATTGGGTGTTAAGGATTCAATATATGTTCTAGGATGTTGTTAATTCTTGGTTTGCGAGGTTGAAGTAAGTTTTTGATCGATCTTTCTGGTATTTTCAAAATTATGTGTATATTTGATTATAAAATTTTGGGCTAAGTGATTATATTTTGAAGTGACGTGTATTACCCTAATGTATTGTGTGTCAACAGTAATTTTGGATCTCTGATTTATGCCATGGTTTGTGAAAATAAGAATAAGAACTTAGGACCGAGTCACCGGGTTGTAGTGACAATTTTCTAAAAATTTAGGACCGTTATCACCGGGTTGTAGTGGTCGTGGCATATATCATGGGTTTTGAATTATTGTTGTTTATGTAGTTATCTGTATTGTATGTATCGAACAAGAATATGAAAGTGTATCGAAAAGTTATGTGTATAGTTATCGTATTATCGAAAATTATTTTGTTATATGTATTACTTGTTACTTGGCCCGACTAGTTGAATCGATTGGTTACTTGCTGGGCTGTGTAGCTCATTACTTTCAATTTTCAGGTTTGATGTAAAAAGAAGATGGAGTTTATCGGATTTCGAGGATCTTAGATTTGGAGTAAATTGGTTGTTGACTCGTCATTGTTAGTTGCGCTTTTGTAATAGTGACCTTTGTAATAAAGTTTTTTTATTAATAAATTATGTTATTTTAGATTTTGTAAGATTAACGGCCCGAAAAGGGCGGGCTGTTACAATATTTTTGGGGAAAAAACTATTTTTCAACTTTTGCAGGAAGCAACTATATTTTTCACTATCAAACCATCCTAGAAACAACACTTTTTTATATTATATCTTAAAATATAAACAAATCAAAAAAATTACCAAACAGTCATCTGATTTTTCTAACAGCACTTTTTCTGTCAGCACTTTTTTCAACAGCACATCAGTTTTAAGCAACAATATCAAACGGAGCCTAAGAAAATGAGTAAAGGGAGAAAAAGTAATAAAAATAAATAAAGTAGTGGGACTGATTGATTTTTTAATGAATAAAGTGAGTATAGTGGAAGAAATTAGTGGATGTAGTTAATTTTTATATTATAGAATTTTACTATTTTTGATACCATTTGAAATGTAAAGAATTGAAAGGGATATACCAAAAAGAAAAATGTAAAGAAATGGTTGAGATAGAGAAAGTATTAAAATAACTCTTTTAATTAATTTATTATCACTCACTTATTTAATAAATTTATATAAAATAAGAAAACATATTATATGCATTAACATGAATTATCAATCTTATAAAAATTTAATATTAATAAAAATATTAATATGTCCACAACAAGAATTATAAATTTGTATTAACATGGTTATAAATTAGGGTCCTGATAGCTAAAATAGTTTTTTTGGGTGAAAAACGGTCGAAAAAAGTGTTTTGTAAAATTCAAAAAGTTATTTTCTGGAAAAGTGCTTTTGACCTAAAAACTGCGGTTAGAGAAAGTATGTCCTCATATTTTTGGGAAAAAAATATTTTTAAATTTTTGCGGGGAGTAACTAAAAATTTAATCATCAAATCTCTCCAAAAATATTATTTTTATATATTATATTTTAAAAGATGCATAAATAAAAAAAATTATTAAACAATTATCTGATTTTCCTAACAACATTAACTTAATTAAGCTTTGGATTAGATGCCTGGCCCAATGGAAAACTAAAGGTACAAATGTAAATTAAGTAACATGTATTATTAATTATAGTTAGAAATCGATTTAACACCAACCACTAGATAATGTCTTGTTTACTTGATTAAGTGTTGATGTTAATGAATCAACATATTATATCTAATTAGGTTACGACAGTATATAGATGCGTAAATAATACTGTAATATATACACCTCATACATGATGCAACCCACACATATTTCGAGATATTGCTCAGGAGAGTTCGATTTCGTGGGATAAGAAATATTAATCGGTTAAGAAATCAACTATTTTATTCGTTAAACAGAATTTTATTAATCTGCGCAGATGTTAGCTTCGTTTTGTATCAATATATACGTACTTTGACTGACTATCAATTTTATATCACTTTTTATTTCATATAGATGTAAATGCCGAGTCCCGTCACATTGCAGCATACTTGAGGTTATTGTTTTCCCAAAACCAACTGCGCTGTGTTTTTCAATAAAGAAAATTGAAGGGTGCCTACTCGCTTTATTTTAAAATAATATTTGTTTTGATTTTTTTATATATTTTTTAAAATATAAAAATGTATAGTTAAATTTATTATAAAATTTAAATTTTATAATAAAATTTAAAATTTATATTTTATTTAATATAAAAATTTAAATTTATTAATAAATTTACTGTGTTTTTTATATTTTAAAATATATATTAAAAATTAAAATGACTATTATTTTAAAATAGTGGGAGGGTAATTTTTTTTGCTAAACACGTGTACATGTGGAGTAACGATCAGACATTGTGTGTCATACTCCTTCATTCTCAAGTTAATAGTCATTTTCAGAAGAAAAAAAATTATTTTATATAATTATTATCTGCTTTCAATATAATTGTACAAGTACTTTTCTAAAACAGTCTTTTCTAGAATATTAGTATTAGTATTAATAATTAATGTAAAAATAATTATCATTTAAATTATTTATTGAAACTAATTAATCATTACAATTAATATTAATATAAAAGAAATTAAATAATTTTTATATTAGAATTCTTTAATATGCATAACTTTTTAAAAGTGACAAATAATTTGAAACAGTAGGAATATTAAATTTAACAACTTTGATTAAGGTCTAACCTTGCGATCAATCTTAATCAGATATTCGTGTTTACCTGGATAGTGTAATTAAGCTAGTTCGATTTCATTTTTTTTATATTCCTGTTAGCTGCAGGCCTCTTCTGATCTTTTTGGATGGCTAATCATATATATATGCATATATTTTTGTAGTAATTTGAAACACATATAAGTATGTATAGCAACATAATTACTTCTTCATGTTTCAATTTGGTTGGATATACAAATATGCATACATTTTTGTAGTAATATATATAACTTTTAAGAAGTCAAAAATGTCATACTCAACCTGTAACTTGATATGTATATGAAAACGTTGTGATTAGATAAGCATAAACACCTTAAATTACATGTATGATTGGTTAGCTTGACCTTAATATATAGCCATCATTCTTGATTTTTTCTTAATTAGATTATTAGTTGCAGTGTACCTGTTTGTTTTCCGATGTACTATAATTTTTAGGTAATTAAAGTACACACAAACCTTCTCTGCTGGTTGGTATATATACAAGTTTTTTGTATTTCTTTCTCCAGTTACTTCCGTTAGCACGTCAGCCCTTCAATTCCCTCTCTTTTATTCTCTCTCCAGGACCGAAAGAAATTAAATTTTAGAAGAAAAATAACATATATATACAGTAGTATATTACATTAATGTGGAAGGACTATAATTTAATACATAAATTAGATTAAATATATGTGATCGATATGTACAGTATTTGAAATCTGGCTACACAAACATTACGCTAACGTTTTTTTTTGCCACACATTACGCTAACGTTTAAGTAGAGAAAATAAAAAATATGATTTTTTTAAAGATATACAAATCTTTTTTAAATATTTGAACTTCTAAAACCTAAAAAAAACTATAATGAGGTGTTAAGTTTGCATACTGTTAGGTACAGTAAGTACACTTAAATAATAAATGTACAAAGAATCCAACTATCACCCACAAAATGTATTACTACGTACTTGTAATACTGTTAAACATAGGTTTAAAAGTCAATGAGTCGTGTACCTAATTAAATTGATTATTGACAAATTAAACAAAAATTAATGCTAATACTAGCTATATATATGTGTGTGTGTTGAGGTTCAATGACAAACTCTTTTCGAATAACCGAGAAACTAATAACAAATATAATTACACAACACATGAAAAAATTGCTTAACATATAAAAATCTATAAAAACATAAAAAATAATCACAGAACAAACAAAAAAATTACATAACATACAAAAAAATATAAAACATAAAATTACAGAACATTATTTAATATTAGTGTTCTGTAATTTGTGTTTTATATATTTTTATATATTATGTAATTTTTTTGTTTGTTTTGCAATTATTTTCAGTGTTTTTGTTTGTATGTTCTTAATCTTGTATAATTATTTGTCAATCAAATTGTTATAAAATAGAAATTGGTTCCTGAGTTACTCAAAGNGCACACATATTTCATGTTTTTGTAATCACTTGTGAGATAATATCCGAAAAGATTGAATCAACTGTAGATTGACCAAAGATATTCAATTTTGACCCAAAATTTTATATTGTGATATATATTATACTATATATATATATATATATATATATATATATATATATATATATATATATATATATATATAATTATGGTTAAACCTCCAAAATAGTTAATTGTGAATATAATGTAAGGGGAAGAAAGTGTCATTGTATGTAAAAGGACACAAAAGCTTCTTGTAGTTAATAAGCTCCTATATGTCGTGTAAAACCAACTAAAGTGACTGCCCATCTATAACCCTAATAGCAACCCCAACAGTACTAGTACACCTTTCTTATTCTCTTGTGTTTGGTGATACAAATTACTCTACAATCGATCACCTTCTTTATTTACTTTCCTAGCTTCTTCAACAACTTCTTAATTCTAATTTAGCTCTCCCCACCCCTCTGTTAATTTTATTCATCACTTGATCATATAAATATATATGATCAAGAATTACACGTGCATAATATAAGTTTACAATTAATTTACATATATACATGGATGATCATACCGGTGGGGGGTCTAGTGATGATGCCCCGTCTTGTCCACGTGGACACTGGAGACCTGCTGAAGATGATAAACTCCGGCAGCTTGTTGCTCGGTACGGTCCTCAGAACTGGAATTCTATTGCTGAAAAGCTGCAAGGAAGATCAGGTATATATGATCCATCTACTGTGTGTGTGTGTGTTAATCCGCGGAAAATATACTTCAATCTCTCATCAGATACATGTAAACTTGCACAATCTGATGATATTAAAATGTCATGTAATCTTGTTGATCTTTTCTTCATAAGACACGTACTTATCTATTAATTATCTTGTTTAATAATTTAAATATATTAAGAAGATATGCCTATGTCACACACAGTTTACTAAGCAATAAAAAAAACAAATCGAATAACAAACTTAACGGTCTAATTAAGTTTCAATAAAGCCTGTTGATCATCGATCTCTTTCTATTAGTACTGAAGCAATATTTATAATATTTTCTCTGAAATATATGTGATTTCATAATGAGTCATGCTTATGTCACGGTTTAGTAAGAACCATATAGCTGGCTAGGAGTGATAAATCTGATAATTAACAAGCGATAAATATAACTTTCCAGATGATCAAAATAAAAGATTTTTCAGAATTTATCTCCTCATTTTTTTTGTACAAGCAAAGTACCTTAATTAATTAAGTAATGTTTATAAACTTAATTAATCTAGTGGATTAAAAGATGTGACATATATGTGAGAAAACAATCAATAAAATCTTGATATAATTAGTTGGCATACGTACGTAATTATGTCTAAATTAATCTCTCTGTGTAGGGAAGAGCTGCAGATTGAGGTGGTTTAATCAGCTAGACCCTAGAATTAATAGGAAGCCTTTTACAGAAGAAGAGGAAGAACGGCTTCTTGCAGCTCATCGTATACATGGAAACAAATGGGCACATATATCTAGACTATTTCCAGGCCGAACAGATAATGCCGTGAAGAATCACTGGCATGTAATTATGGCAAGAAAACAAAGAGAACAATCCAAGCTATGTGGTAAACGAAGTTGCCCCGATGTTAGTAGTACTCGTGATGATCATCGTCCAAATAATACCTCCAAAATCACCTGCTGCACCAACACTCGTTTCCTGGAGTTTCAAAATTACAAGAAAACAGATTCAAGTACTTCATGGAACTTCAGACCATCAACTTCGAAGGATCAGTCAGGTTATAACGCAGACAGAGATCGTGTAAATTATTCGAGCTCAAGTATTTTTCTTAAAGGCAGTTCCTTAAACACCTCTTTTTTTCATCACCGACATCATTTGAGTCCTTCGATTCAAGGTACTTTTTACGGGGATTTTGGTTCACATCCGGTCTCAGGTTACAAGATGCTACACTCTAAGCATGGTGATGAAGAAAATACTACTAGGCATGGGATGATGATGAAAAGGGACGTGGTAAGCTTAAGTAACAATTGGCGAACAAATGATAACGTCAAGGTGACTAGCCATCAACAAGTAAGAGAAGATGAATCCATTATACAGAAGGAGATACCCTTCATAGATTTTCTTGGTGTTGAATCCCTTAATTCTTGATTGCCAAGTATTCGTTTGATAGTTCTATGTATGTTCACTATATTGAAAATAGTTTTCTAGCTTCATAAATTGCACCTTCCCGCCGTCTCTCCTTGAATTTTGTATAATCGGGTGCTATATAGTATAAATTTAAGTGTTAGGGAATACCATGCAAGCCTAGTTTGATAGTTGTAGCTAGATGAATGTAAGAATTGGGAAGAGTAAATTTATTATAATACCGTACGTAAGATATTTGTGGAAGTGGGAATATAACTATTTATATTCTTGAAGAATGAGATAGCAAGGATCGTAGTTCTTGACTCTTGAGTCCAAAACGATGCTCATTTCTGCCCCGTCCTTTCTCATTTTGATCCGATGAATGTATCAATAATTAAATAACATGATATTATATTCTCGGTTCTCAAATCATTTGAAATCCGATAATATTAAATAATATTTAATTTATATTAATTGATGATAAACATTCATATACAAGAGGTATATAAACTAAATAAAATGTCGAATCTTACACATAATTTGAGCTAAATAATGGAATTTACAAAAATGAAGTTGAAAGATAAAAAATAAATATGAATTATTATGATGATTTGAGTATTATATTATTGCCAAATAAGAGTGTTTAATCATGTGAGATTCTCTACAAGAATTTGAGAAAATGTAATGGGATGGATATTAGTGCAACTTTGCACCCGACAGACTAAAATCTCGTACCTAACAAAAAAAGGATTGAAACATACTTGAGGGGAACTCTTGCTTGCGTTCATATTTTATTAAAATTCAGATATTTTATTAATTTTAATTTTCTTATAATACAATCTATAATATAAAGCATGGTAATATGTAAAATGATTAGCTATAATGATAATGTAAAATTTTAGTTAAATTGAAAGATACGTACTCCAATGATATTATCTATAATTAAAATGATATAAAATTATACTTACAAGATTTATTGATTCAACAAATATAGCCCACCAATATGGTTATTTAATTTTTTAACTAATGAGAAAGAAAATTGGAATACATGAATTTTTACGTAGTGTCACCCAGATAGATATAGATAATTTAACTAAAAAGTTTGGATCGGAGATGCTGCAAGCGGTTAAAAGATGCCACATGTAGACCTATAATTGAGCAATATTTGCACTACTCGAACTCGACTGCCAGACGAGCTCAAGTTTCACTTGAGGTCACTACGTTAATTATTTGAGTTGGGCTTGATATGAAAATAAACCACCGGTAAAGACGTAAAATGCTCATTTAGTTGTATTCACAATTTCTATCCTAAATCAATTATCTCTGCCTTTAATTAATTTTTTATTTGTTTATTGTGTTTGCATTCTATAAAATAAAATAAATTATTTCAAAATCAGGTGTAATTTATTTAGTACATAACACAAAAGAGCTAGAGNAATCAATTATCTCTGCCTTTAATTAATTTTTTATTTGTTTATTGTGTTTGCATTCTATAAAATAAAATAAATTATTTCAAAATCAGGTGTAATTTATTTAGTACATAAAACAAAAGAGCTAGAGTATTAAATACGTGTAAAAATGATATCTAGTTACATTTGCGTTCTTATAAGTTTTAAATATTTTATTTGCGGGAGGCAACATCACATTTGAACATGTTTTTGTGACATCTGAATTTTAAATTATTTATTAAGATCTCGTTTGATATTATTATTGTAAACAATAGTATTAGTTTTCAGAACTTAGCAAAAAAATAATATTAGTTTTAAGCAGAAAAGTACATAAAAAATTATTTAGTATAATTTAAAAATAATTTTTATGAAAAGTGCTTCGATTAAAAAGTTGATCATTTTAGAGAGAAGAGTTTCTCATACTTTTATAGAAAATTGTTTTCAATTTTTGCTATCAAATATCACCAAAAATATTATTTTTTAAATTATATCTGAAAACATATACATACATATTAAATATTACGAATCATCTGATTTTATAATCTTTTTCTAACACACACTTTTTCTCGTAATAATGTTAAACAACCCTAAATAAAGCCTAAATTCAGGATTAACAGTACCTAATCAATTAATTATAAATTCTGAACTGATATTATATTACCTTATGTAAAAACGCATGTTTATTAAGTGCGTGCGGCATTGCATTACGAATATTATCAACATAAATCCAACATTAACGGAGTCGCACCTAATGATTTTAGCACATTTCGTACGGGAAATGGAAGCCTTTAAGCCTGGCCACATATATAAATTTTTTGATCTAGATAAGAAAACAAGATGAAGAAGATTCAGCACAAACAGGATCAGATTCAAACTGTCCAGACATAAAATCATTGGCAGAACACGATAAAAAGCAGATACAATTGCTATATATTTTTATAAATGCTGATCGAACAACATTAGAAGGCAGATCTTCTTCGATTCGAAACGGAGGATGAATGAGCAGTGTTAATCACAACATGGCCTGTGCCACGAGTCACAGGCTGGCGACGAAGTGCACAATTAAGGTCAAGATCAAAATTGCAAGTAGAGCAGTGAAAATGGAAGGCACTTCCTTGGTCACCGCAACCATCACAAACATACTCACCGATTTCATAGGGTGATTGTGTAACCAACGTAAGATGGTGAGCAGGATGAGATGGATGTTTGATGGTTCTTGACAAGCTGTAGCAAGATTGATGAAGAAAGAAGCTGCATTCTGAGTTGGTGCAGCTGACAACGTAACCTGAAATGTACTGCTCACAACCTGAGCAAACTATTTCATCTCCTTCCTCGACCGATGCAAGATGCAAAACATGGGGATGGCTAAAATGCTTCATCTCCCTTAGTTTGTTAAGATATGAGAAAGTGTTATTTATGAAAGACCATCAGCTATTTATAAGAAAAGGGAATAAGTGTAACGAGACAGGGAGCTTCGGGAGCCTTATCTACTGGGCATATCGATTAGTTTTGTTTCTTTAATTTGTTTGGTAAGATGCCAACTGAAAATAATATGTGCTAGTTTAACAACTAAAAATTACGTGCCGTTCATACCCCTTGTTATGATTGGTTACAATTGTTGACTTTATAATTATTATAGCACTAACAGAAATTGTCAACTATGGCTTCTTAACAAATTATTCCAACACAATGAGGGCATGTCACATGTGCAGGGACAGTGGGGCGCACGATCACTAAGCAAACCCGTTTCCGATTGTAAAGATTCTCATCTCGCCATGTAGTCATTTCTACCCTTCCAATTTAAGGTCACGGCATTGTTACCCGCTGTACCTTGGATGCCATCTATAAATCCAGTTATTGCCTGAATATTTGTTTGCCACATGGCCATTGCTACCACTATGAACAGTGGCATTACCCTGCTGCAATAAAGTGTTAGAACTTTTCATGTTCCCAATGAACTGAAACCCATCATACCGCCCCCACCAAGTTGAAAAGGCATCGGGATTCCCTGTGTAGTATTTTCCGGAAAGAGCACTGTATCAAATATTTGATACAGCAGGTTTGCTGCATTCAAATGTTTGGAGAATTCACAGAATTCATATGCGGTGCTGCAATTAAGCTACTACTGAAAAAATAAAATTAAGGCAAATTGTTGGATGATAACGGGGTTGAAAAAGGCAAAAGATTTGGTTGAGCCTGCGCCATTGTACCAGAGTACCTGAGATACGGAATCTGAACCCCATTTCCACCATAGTCCATAGAGACTATTTAGCATTACTTATGGATTGTTCTTCTACTTACTATACGTATGTAGCCTAAGTAGGAAGCTAGTCATAAAATAACTCATATTATTTATTTGTTATAGCCTTACAGATGAACAGAAAAGTTGAAAATATACATAGAAATACAATTACTTGAAATGAGAACCTAGCACCATGAGCATGAGGCTGACAAGCATCATTAATTCATATTCATACAAAAACTACATACTGTCGGTCACAGCTGTGCAATTTAATTTCACCTGCGGGAGCTTTTAATTGCCACATGAGTGTCACGGCAGTGATTCTAGACACATGGACTGTAACACTAGACCTATTCAACTTCTCGAGGGCTTCGGACCATCAGCGCTACTCCTCTGGTTGCCACCAGCTTGCATTTCACCATTCTCCCTCGAGGGCTTCTGACCATTAATGCTAGACCTATGATCGCGACCAGCGAATCCCCTCTCCATTGATGATTTATCGTTAGTTAAGTTCTTCAACTTTCCTTTGTCATTGTAATAAATAGCATACAGTATCAGCTGCAGTATTCCTAGTCCGCCTCCAATGCCGTTTGGAACCTGAAACACCATAAATTTGTGTATACATTGAATGATTTTTGGACTACTACAACAAGAGGATAAGTAAATTTCTTATATTTTATAGATAACAATTAAAGAACGAAAAATTATAAATTATAAATCTTACAGCAACAAAAAGGTCTTTTCCCAGCAGACCAAAAATGAACCAAGAAGTACCACAGAGGAAACTAAACAGAGACAGGAAAAATGGCATGTACTCCACGCTTCGTGTTCTAATGACCAATCTCTGCACATTTTCAGCGAGATAGCGTTAGTCCATCTACAGAACAAAAACGATTTATTTTTCTTTCTAGGCACAAAACTGGTTGTAAATAAATTTAGCATACAACTTGCAATGAACCATCACATAGTTTGGCACCTTTCCAAATATTTAGGTGTATACACCTCTTCTGCTGAACTATACTATGACATGTCAAGGCTATATACGTCACCATTAGGATATTAAGGTTGTATGCACTACACAGCTCAAAGAGGGAGATCAAATTGCATGATCCTAGTTGTCAGTAAATGATCATCCATGGAAATTTCACCAATTAAATTTTAAATCAAGCTTTTTACTCCAAACTACTTGCGATGAAAATTTGTGCTAAATATATAGCATTATTCAATATTTTAGAGACTAGATGGTGACATAAGAACATTTCTTACCATAACTGATAATGGTGAACCATACATTATGACAGAAAAAATTGCCGCAGCTAAACCACAAAAAATCTTCCTCTTCTGGTGGTGGAGAGCAAAGATGGAGATAAAAGCAATCGTGCAGAATAGGGTGAGAACAAAGGTGAGGATTCCAAGAATTTTTAGCTTTTCCTTCTTGGGCGCGTATATGAGGAATATGAGCACATAAACGGCTTCAATGCCTGCTCCAGTGCCATTAAGTGCTGAAACTAGTATGTTGTTTGGTGATACAAAAGGCAGCCCATACCTATTCAAGTGATAAATCTTTAGTACATGAGTTACAAAGTGCAATAAGGCAAATAACTTTAACTTAATATTGACAAGTAGACTGAGATCTTCTGTACGATAGGTCACACATTCGATTCCCCCTTCTCTATTTGTAATTTGTACTGCCCTTGTGGCTCATTTGTATAAAAAAAAATTGACAGGTGAAATGGAAGAATAATCTCCCATCAACAAAATCTAACAGATTACTCTTAGGTATCTTCTAGTTCAAGGCTATGTGCAGGCAGAGTAACTGCATATATATGAAGGTATTGTACTTTAGCATACCAGCGCTTCCCTTGTAACAGCAGATGGGATCGTCTTTCTTAAGTCTTAAATATATCATGTACAGCAAGATGCTCACAGAAACATACAACTAAGAAGTAGTCTTACCAGGCTGAAAGGGCGCAATTGAGCATGGTCATTAAGTAGGGTATCCCGGAAAATTGCTCAGTAGATTTGTTCATAATGATCCTCTTGAAAGTAATCCTGTGATATCGATCATGAAAATTTACATAAACACTTTCCACAAAAATAAATAGAACAGAGGAAAATAGATTATATACAAATTTAAGCAATCCAGTTATCGATAAGTCTCCAAGTCTCGATAGATGGATGCTTACGTTGGTGCTAAAAACAGGAACAAACCAGTTAAATCCCCTGTTTTAAGAAAACAAAAAACACAAAAAACACAAAAGCACCATTAGTTCCAAGTTTCCAAGAAGCTTTTATACTGTAACTATAGGGTTCCTATATATGAGAGAGTAAGAGTAACGAAAGAGTTAAAAAAACTACAAGATCAGAAGAAAAGTACTAGAAATCGAAACACACCAAAAATCCCAAACACTGAATGCAGAGTATTTGTCATTTCACTGTATCCTTCTTACTTCAGAGAAAATGATATAAGCTAGTGCTATACGAGAGTACAGGCACGAAGCGGAGGATTATATAGAACAAAACACGTGCATACGCATTCCAGACTTGTAATTTGAAAAGCAACTACATGCATACGATGTGCCCGATACTCATTATACAGATAGACTTGTATTCACGCAAGGTTATTTAGCGGATCGATTAATAATTTTAATATACAGAAATCGCGAATCAGGTCATTTAAATATTCACGCAAGCAAGTATATTGATATATTCTTTATATTTTATTTATCGAATAAAATTATCTTTATAGCAGTTTTTTTCTCCGACACTGAAAGAAACCTGTCCGTCCTAATAGTACTGACCATCTCTCTTTGCATGCAAGGAGCCTCGTGGTTCAAGTTTAACAAGTGTTCTGCGTGGCTGCGTGCTACTGTATTTTTCTTTCTATTAATGTGTATTTTCATTTGATCAACGATTAAAAATTAAAACAAATTAAAATTTATATCTATGGAACCAAGTTTGACGGAATGTTTGCAAATTAATCGGTTGTACCGATAACACTCCTTAAATCCACATTAGTATACGATCGAAAGACACACATATTTATTTTTAAAACATCTTTCAAAAATAACACCACATATTAATATTCTTAATTAATTACCTATATTTAAGATTGCAGGACTCAATTTGAATAACCTCTGCACAACCATCATATAAAGTACATCATGTAAAACTGGCATGTTAGGAAATAGATCATGTCAAGTTGGCAAATTTGCGTTGCATGCATGGTACAAAATTGAACTTCTTCTGTGTTTTTGGTCAGTGACATGAGTTGTGAGTCCTAACTACCCTTAATTGAGGCAGCATTTCAAAAGCCCGAGATTTCAGAATTCGTGAATTATGACGTAGTTATACATACATTCAACACTTTCTTAGTAAAGTTTAGGCAGATGGCAATTTAAGTCTATTGGCTGGATAACAATATTGTTTATACTACAAAATAAAGGTAGATAGAGCCTAGAGACCCTTAACTTTATTTTACTATCAAGATTTTGGGGGTGTTTGACTTAACTTATAAGTAATAAGTTACTTTTTTTAAAAAAATATTTTCATATATTTTTTTGAAAATTAATATTTATTTTAGAAATTTAAGACCAAATCATATTTCCAAATTTGAAAATAAGTTACTTATTTTCAGAAAAAGTACATATATACCAACTTTTTTAGCTTATAAGCTGCTTATAAACTTAGACAAACAGGGCCTTTGTATGCATTGCTATTGTATTGATAGCGTTCTGTTTCATGTGTGTTTGTACCATCGCTTTAGCTTTGACAGAGTGGAAAATGTTGGGAGGACGGTTCTGAAAATCGGCCATTAATGTGATTAATGATTAATTGGTTGATTAATTATTATTGGATGAATTTTGATTTAAATAAGTTGAAGTTGAGTTAAACGAGCGATTTTTTTTAAAATTTGATTAAATATTGGATGAGATAGGCATTAATTAATCGAAATAGTTAAAAATTGGTTCAAATTAATAATTTTTATAAAAATAAAATTTTAAAAAGTAATTTATATGATCTTAAATCCCTAATAGAGTACTTTATACTCTCTTAAATTTCAATTATGAATTAATTTTTGTAAATTTTATAATTGATTCATTAATATAATATTATTTACTATTTATTAAATGAAATTATCCCTAATTAATGCTTCGATTAGTTATTATAACATGACTTCATCAACTAATATTAATTCCCGCCTTTTAGAATACTGTCAATAAATAATAATATATATAATTTAGTATTAAAATTTAAAACTATTCTTATATATTGTCAAATATAAACGTCAAATAATAAAATGTTAAATATAAAAATAAAATATTAATGTTTATAATTGTCACATGAACATATAAGTGAATTTTACATAAAAAATTTAATAATTCAAACAAATAAAAAGAATGAAATAATAATTAAATTATTTATGACAAATATGATTATACATTTAAAGGTTAGGGTTAATGTAGTAATATTTAAATTTATTTTAAATTATTTATTAAATTACAAGTTTTATCTTAATATCAAAAAATGTCCTTTTATTTTATAATAAATAATAACTATATATATTTTAACTATAAGTCTTAAATTGTTGAATACGTAAACGAGTTAGAAAAACAATTATGTACCTAAAATCTATAAAAATTCTGTGTGCAAAACAATAATACAGTATTTGTGATAATTCAGATCAAAATCTTTTTTTAAATCGAGTCAAGTTTCAAATGTGTATCACGGATAAATTAAAATAAATTGGCCCGAATACAATGACTTGAATAATCTATATAATTATTATTATAGACCCAAAAAACAAATCATGATTTATTAGTATACTAAAAAATGAAAACTAAAATTTCCACATATTTTGATATGGGATTGGATATTACAAACTCACTCAACGTCTTACATTCTCGTCAAACCTAACACATAACTCATAATATCTGTAATTATAGTTATTGTGAGATAATATCAATTAATTTCGTATTCCCACGTTCGAACATTTATCTTTTCTAAAATAATATCACTAGCCTTCATGTTCTCATTGACAATTTGACGAATCAAGATTTTGAGAATTGATTATAATATTATATGTGATCATTCTTGTCCAATTCCGAGTATTTTTCAAAATGGGTTGAAATCCCGAATCCGTATCATGGATAAATTAGAGTAAACTAACTCAAATATTATAACTTAAATAATACATAAATCTGTAAAAAAAAACCATAATTTATTGATGTATTTGATATTAATAATCTATCTTATATATTGAATTAAAATCTTTACATATTTTGCATGAATCCAAAATCTTTTATATTATTTTTGATGGCTCACACTAGAGATGCACAAAAATCTGAATTCGAAAAAACTATTCAATTTGATTCGAAAAAAATTCGATCCGAAAAAGTCCGGTTCGGACCCGATCCGACCCAATCCACGGGCTTAAAATGGGCCAACTATTTTCTTTCAAAATCCGGCTCAGCCCGATTTTGACAAAAACACGGCCGAATCTGATTTTGAAATATTCGAATTTTTTATAATCTGGACCAACCCAGTTTTTATGCATCCTAGGTCACACTCTATTTTATTATTTTAATTAAAAAATATTAAATCTCTTTATTTTATTATTTTATTGTGTTGTTTCACGTTCAATGGGCAAAGTATGAAACTAGCAAAACGAGAGATTGATGTAAAAAAGATACGCTTTTTAATGAGTACCTGAAAATTATTTATAAAAAAGTAAATCTTGATTGACCATAATTAAATACTTGTGGAATTGTGTTGTTTCACGTTCAATGGGCAAAGTATGAAACTAGCAAAACGAGAGATTGATGTAAAAAAGATACGCTTTTTAATGAGTACCTGAAAATTATTTATAAAAAAGTAAATCTTGATTGACCATAATTAAATACTTGTGGACNGCATCCTAGGTCACACTCTATTTTATTATTTTAATTAAAAAATATTAAATCTCTTTATTTTATTATTTTATTGTGTTGTTTCACGTTCAATGGGCAAAGTATGAAACTAGCAAAACGAGAGATTGATGTAAAAAAGATACGCTTTTTAATGAGTACCTGAAAATTATTTATAAAAAAGTATTTTTCGCAATGATAAAAGAGTACTCATTAAAAATTCAAGTTAACTAGGGGTAAAATCTCAGAAATGCAAGCATAATTTAGGCACAGTTTTATTTCTCTTATAAGTAGTCTAGAGTAAATCTAATACATAATTATACTTAGTCATGTAGTTATAATATAGAATTAAATTTACAAAGTCACCGCTACGATACATATTTATACTTAATTCTATAATAACATAAATAAATAGTTGATCAGAAAATGTTAAAATACATTTTAAATGCTAGTTTGAATGTAGCTAACCTTATTTTAAAACTATGCATTGAAGCACTAGTTGTATTTTAAGATTAAAAACTATTTTTTAATCTGAAATTATAACAATGATTATAGTCATTTTAGATTTAGTATTGGACTTACTCTTATAAATTAAAAAATACATCCAATTTTCAACTCATAAATAAAAAATTTCAACTCTTGGACTTAATCTCAAACAGGCTTTACTCTATAAGAAAAAATTGATTTGATATTTACTTGGGGGAGGGTTAAAAACGAGACGGTAGAAAGGGTAAATTTGTGCATAGAAAGTTAGAAACAAGTGGAAGGAGAAACGTGCGGTCAATTATCTACGTGTCATGTTCTAAGCCCCCCACCTGTGTTTCATGCGCAATCATCTAAAAAAGCTTAGGCGGTGCTTCCAGAGAATCCCAGAAATTTACAGAGGTAAACACCTTGCATGTACCCATGTATGCTTATAAATTTATACCTATCCTCCTCCGCTCCGCAAAACACACATTCATTCCTTGTTGTTGTGCTAATTTACACACGTACTCGAAGATGTCTACCACTGCTGGTCAGGTCATTCGTTGCAAGGGTAATCTTCCTTGTTTAATCTTTTAATTACTACTGTAGTTTTTTTTGTTAAAATCGAGAATTTAAATACGCATGCACACATTTATTTCGAAAAATAATTTTTTCTTTTGGATCTGAGGTTTGATCAATTTGTTTTGTACCCTTGTTTTTACTCTATAGATATTATTTTCTTTGATTTGTTCTGTTTTACCCTGTTGTTGGTTTTGATCACCTGGGTCGTGTCAGCCTTTTGATTGCTTGTCGTGTTGGGATCTTTGTAAACTTAATACAGATGCAGAGTGTATTGATTGTTTGTGTGAATTTTGCATTGTAGCTGCTGTGGCATGGGAAGCAGGGAAACCGTTGGTGATAGATGAAATTGAAGTTGCACCACCACAGAAAATGGAAGTTCGTGTCAAGATTCATTTTACTTCTCTTTGCCATACTGATGTTTACTTCTGGGAGGCCAAGGTATCAAGTTAATTCTCACTACTAACTCATGNATTTTACTTCTCTTTGCCATACTGATGTTTACTTCTGGGAGGCCAAGGTATCAAGTTAATTCTCACTACTAATCATGCATTATAGCCATCTCTTGTATTTGCATGTATAACACTTGATGGATTAGTTCTTTTTTCTCTGTTTTGTAACAACTCTACTTGGTTTTTTTGTCACAGGGACAACATCCTCTGTTCCCTCGAATATTAGGTCATGAAGCTGGAGGGTATGTTAAATTTATTTCCGAAAAGTTTTATTTCTTGAGAAAAATTAGTTGATTACATGTATTGCAACTTTGTGGCATATATTGCATCTTTAATGGGTGTGTATTGATTTGTGTTCTCCTATAGAATCGTAGAGAGTGTTGGTGAGGGCGTGACAGAATTGAAACCGGGANTTTCTTGAGAAAAATTAGTTGATTACATGTATTGCAACTTTGTGGCATATATTGCATCTTTAATGGGTGTGTATTGATTTGTGTTCTCCTATAGAATTGTAGAGAGTGTTGGTGAGGGCGTGACAGAATTGAAACCGGGGGACAAAGTGCTTCCAGTATTCACAGGGGAATGTGGGGAGTGCCGCCACTGTAGATCAGCAGAGAGCAATATGTGTGATCTTCTAAGGATCAACACGGACAGGGGTGCGATGCTCAGTGATGGAAAGCCAAGATTCTCTAAAGATGGCAAGCCTATATATCACTTCCTCGGAACTTCCACCTTTAGTCAATACACAGTTCTTCATGCTGGTTGTGTTGCAAAGATCAATACTGAAGCTCCCCTTGACAAAGTGTGTGTTCTTAGCTGTGGTATATCCACAGGTACAGAAGTTTTCAAGTTTATATTTTGAACATTTGAATAGGGAGTTTCACACATAACCAATAATGGTTTTACTAATTATTATTATTTTTTCTAAATCTGAATAGGAATGGGTGCGACCCTGAATGTTGCAAAACCAACAAAGGGTTCAACTGTTGCTGTTTTTGGATTAGGAACTGTAGGCCTCGCTGTGAGTGAGAAGTTTTTGTTTTTATTGTTTCTTTCCATCCAGATCAGATTTTTTGAAGAGCAGGAAAAGATCAAGCAAATATGATGTACTGATATTATCTTTTTTATTGTCTTGAACAATAGGCTGCTGAAGGTGCTCGGATTGCTGGTGCTTCAAGGATTATTGGCATTGATATGAACCCAAATAGATTCAAGGAGGGTGAGTTTACTGAAAATTTTGCAGAAGTATATATTTGTAAATTTACTTCCTATAAAACTGTAGAAGCAAACATGCAAACTAAATTTCAGTTTTTGTGGTTTAAATTAATATTAAGTTTTCTTATTGGATTTGTATGATGCTGATATTTGTGTTTACTCTTTCCAACAGCAACAAAATTTGGTGTTACTGAGTTTGTGAACCCGAAAGATCACAATAAGCCGGTCCAAGAGGTTGGTTACAAGATGAGACTATCTGTGTTTTTCTTTGAAAGAAAGCCTTCTGGATTCTTGTTGAGTTGTAATAGAAACTGGTACCATTTTTATGGGCCAAGGGGGTTAAAACCTATGATAGATAACCTCAAAGAGTAGTATATTACCCTAACTTTTCCACATTTGTCTATGTTCAGGATAAAGGGATCATTAAATTTAACCTTGGAATACTTCTTATATTGTGAAGTTGTAGTGATTGTTATTTGAAATTCTTTTGTGCCAGGTATTAGTTGAGATGACTGATGGGGGAGTGGACCGGTGCATTGAGTGTACTGGGAATGTTGGTGCAATGATCTCTGCATTTGAATGTGTGCACGATGTAAGAAATCTTATCTTCCTTCCGATTACATGCAACTAATACTAAAATGCACANGGGGTGCGATGCTCAGTGATGGAAAGCCAAGATTCTCTAAAGATGGCAAGCCTATATATCACTTCCTCGGAACTTCCACCTTTAGTCAATACACAGTTCTTCATGCTGGTTGTGTTGCAAAGATCAATACTGAAGCTCCCCTTGACAAAGTGTGTGTTCTTAGCTGTGGTATATCCACAGGTACAGAAGTTTTCAAGTTTATATTTTGAACATTTGAATAGGGNGCACTGACATTCCAGGCGTTGTGGAGAAATACATGAAAAAGGTGAAATATATTTTTCAAATAATCTGGTTCAGTATCCCGACTAATGTCATCCCTCGCACACCGACACTTTACTTTACTGTCGGCAGATTATAGATTATGTTTGTCAATTTTCTTTTTAATTTTAGATGCATTTGATCAATAGATCTTAACTCTGATTTTTACTATGTAAAAATGGATTAAATGTTTTCATTATGCAGGAGCTGGAAGTGGAGAAATTCATCACACATAAGGTGAACCTGTCTGATATCAACAAAGCATTTGAATACATGATGAGCGGGGAGAGTCTGCGTTGTATCATCAATATGGATGCTTAAGAATTAGGATGCTTAAGTTCTTCATGATCAGTGCTACGTTGGAATATCGTATGTGCAATCAGAGAAGAATAAATGTTTTGACTCTTATGTATTTATTGAAGAGAACAAATAGATTATTTTGTTTTGGCACGGGCTAGAAGTATTTAGACTATTAATAAACGACTTGTCCAAGTTTTGGCACTTTGAAATTTGAAGATGGTGTGTTGCAGTTTTTGCCCGTTTTTTCTTGCATTTTCTGCCATCTTGATCTGTTTGGTGCACTTGAATCTGTTTTTCAGAACCATGGATTAAACGAGCATTTTGGTGTTTACCGCAATTTCCAAAGCTGTGTAACAAGTGCTCTTCTTTTCAAGAAGAAAAGACTGTACGTTAAATCAAATTTAAACTTCCCAGAACAGTTAGCAATTAAGAAGTAACCTTCCAAAAACGGGCTAGAAAATTCTAGTTGTAATAACAGAGATAGAGTTAATTCAAACGCCCTCTGTGAATCTCTCGATGCTAATGTCACTTGAGATCTTATCAAACTGATTGTCTTGGAGATTAAAACTATAGTGCATTCATTGAGATCTGTCGTCTGAATTTTTTTTTTTCATGTGTTGCAGACAAGCACCGTAGCTAGGACTTGTCCACTCTAGTTCTTTGGAATTTGAAACGCTTGCGTTTCCGTAATGTAACGTATATTCAAGATAATTGTTGATTTTACAAGGCTAGAGTTTCAGAATTGGTAACTACCAATTAAGAAAGATCAATTATATATATTGAGTTGATACTATAAATAGAATGGTACAAGGTGATATCTATCTATCCTTATAAATTGAGATATATACCGGGGGAGGCATCATGCACATAAACGTGTTGTGTGCAAAACACTGCCAAATGCTAGGTCGATCACTGAAGGTCGTCGGACATCCGAAGAAAAAGCTAGGTCATCGAGGTGGCGTTAAAGGCAGGATCCTCCTTTGGATATATCAAATCTTCAATTCGGGCATCTTGTGAAAAAATATATAATTTTAATTTCGCACATAGCGCGAAAAATATTATATTTAGTTTTGGTTATGGCGCAAAAAATATTATCTTTAATTTTGTTTATGGCACGACTCAATTTGTTGGCGTTAAATTTAGTAAAATATTTCCTCTTTTTGGCTATATATAAAGGCCCTTTATGTGCCATGTAACTGAGGCATCGTGTTTGTTGCCACGGTATGAACCATTTCTTGACTATCTGAGATCCCTTCCGAACCAGATTTAACTTGCATGACCTATATGTTGAATGAGCTTATGTCAACCCTCATAATTAAACCTTTAAGTTTAACCATTGGGAAATCAGCTGATAGCTTAACATGAATCCTTAGCTATGTGAGTAAGTTATTCTAGTTGTCGCAGAGACTTCAGGCAGGCCATTGGTGATTGAAGAAGTAGATGTTGCACCACCACAGAAAATGGAAGTTCGAATCAAGATTCATTTCACCTCTCTCTGCCATTCTGATGTTTACTTTTGGGAGGCCAAGGTACTAAATTAATTAACTTAAAGACACCCATATGTGCTTAAAGGTTAAGGAGNATTCTGATGTTTACTTTTGGGAGGCCAAGGTACTAACTTAAAGCCAATCATATGTGCTTAAAGGTTAAGGAGGGCAGATCTGTTTTCTCCGTTTTGTATCTATTGTTCTTTGTTTTTTTTGTCACAGGGACAGCAGCCTCTTTTTCCTCGCATATTAGGTCATGAAGCTGGAGGTTATGTTAATTTTAAATTGGCAATATGTGAATGCCTAAGAATATTTTATGTCCTATAATGACTCTAATTACATGTTCTCGACTTTGTGGTGTGCATTTTTCTTTATGATTTGTATTTTGGCCTCCAGAGTCGTAGGGAGTGTTGGTGAAGGAGTAACTGGTCTCAAAGCCGGAGACAAAGTGCTGCCTCTATTCACATGGGAATGTGGCGAGTGCCGTCACTGTACATCAACTGAGAGCAATTTGTGTGATCTTTTAAGAATCAACTTGGACAGGGGCGTGATGCCAAGTGATGGAAAGACAAGGTTCTCTAAAGATGGCAGGCCAATATATCATTTTGTTGGAACGTCCACCCTTCAGTCAGTACACTGTTGTTCACGCTGGCTGTGTTGCTAAGATCAATCCCGAGGCTCCGCTTGACAAAGTGTGTGTTCTTGGGCGTGGTATATTGACAGGTACACAAGTATTCATGTTACTTGTTCTATATTTATATGGGAATTAGCTGCACCCTGAACTAAGCATGGTTTTCCTAGCTAATGCTTTATATATATACATTTTTGTATAGGAATGGGCGCAGCCCTGAATGTTGCAAAACCCACAAAGGGTTCCACTGTTGCTATTTTCGGATTAGGAACTGTAGGCCTTGCGGTGAGTATACATTTGTTGTTTCATTGTTCCGTTAGATTCTCTTAGAATACAAGGAGCATGAAAAGATCAAGCAAATAGGATGTACTAATTAAAAGTATTTTTATTTTTTGGAAAAAAACAAAAGGCTGCTGAAGGTGCTCGGATTGCTGGTGCGTCAAGGATTATTGGCATTGATATAAACCCAAATAAATTCAAGGATGGTTATTTTTTTGATAATTTAAAGAAATCTTGTAGCTTCCTCACTAAATTTCAGGTTCTGAAGCTTATAATGTATACATTATATGTTAAATACTGATGTATGTGCTTAATTTATCCAACAGCAAGCAAATTTGGAGTTACTGAGTTTGTGAACCCAAGAGATCATGATAAGCCCGTTCAAGAGGTTTGTAACAACATATTGCTGACCTCGTATTAATTTTGCAGATCATATCGTCTCATTTCTGTAAATGAAAAGGCCAAAAATGGTGCTAGACTTATTACAAAAGAGAACACCCACATGAGGGACATAGCCAGAAATTGGTGTTAGTGGAGTTAAAAATATATAATATGCTCTATTTATTAAACATGGTTAAAGATTAATATTTTAGTTTAAATTAGAATTTATTTAATAGAATAAATATGAACATGCAATATCTTTTTAATAATTCATATATACAAATGATTATATTTCATGTGCGCGCCAATATTTTAATATCTTTACATGTATAGAGAATATATGGCATAGACTCCTCCTAAAATAATTGCCTTTTTAATTTATATATATATATATATATATATATATTAAAGTAAGAAAATTATGCTTATAAATTAAATATTACAAAATTGGAAAAATATAAATATAGACAATAATTTTAGATTAGCATCCTACTGTGGCACATCGTACATGCATGGTGCGTCTAGATTTCACATCACTTAGGGTTGCACAACAATGACAATTTTTACGAGTCCTGTGTGCTCGACTAGATTTTTAACGAGTTAACAATTGATGACCCTACATGCATCTAGATATTTAACGAGTTAACAATTGGATGACTGCTTTATGTTACTGATTAAATTTAAATTATAAACATTTATTTAATATTTTAGAGTCAGTGTTTAAAAAATATTAATATATGATTAATGGAACTAAAAATCCCAAACTTTTATTTATTATTTAAAATCAATTAGATAAACAATCATTTATACCAAATTTTAAAGTGTATTTAGGAACATGTATTAGAGATGAATTTGAAATGATATAAATTGAATTGTCATTTCAAATTTATATAGTATTTGAATGTTTTGAATTTTAAATAAAATCCAGATTCAAATAATTTAATTATTCAAACATGTCATTTGAACAAATTCAGAATTTTAAATGAAATTCAAATTTCCTAAACGGTCCATTATAGAATTTGGGGACCTTTAATAATATTTTAAATATTATAATACAACATTATTTATTAATATTAGATTTAACCATTTTCAATTTCTACTAATTTAAAATCTAACATTTAATGACATCAAATTTTTAGCCAAGATCCATTTTTAATTTATTACACACTTTATCCAAACCAAATATGGTATGAATAATGGGATGACTGATAAACACGTGTAAAGCATATATTTTATCTTTTGGTTAAAGGTAATAATAATAAGCATATGTCTAAGCATGCTGCAAGAATTAAGAAGGGAAAACAAAAATGCTTCCTCCACATCACATTAAAATTTTCAACAAATGTTGAT
>QRFB01001553.1:47722-64853 GCA_008931105.1 Oenanthe javanica | reverse complement strand
TTTTACTGTATTAGCACGTCTAACTAAATTCAGTTCTGTGCTATTCTATACATTCACCGAACAGCGGTTGTATGACAAAGTTATAACTAAATTCCTGCTACATGTCTCTAGCAAAAATCCTTTATCNAATGGAAATTGGATATAATGTAACAATGTAAAGATGTTTTACTGTATTAGCACGTCTAACTAAATTCAGTTCTGTGCTATTCTATACATTCACCGAACAGCGGTTGTATGACAAAGTTATAACTAAATTCCTGCTACATGTCTCTAGCAAAAATCCTTTATTCTCGTACACATTTGTAGGTACGGACACCCCATAATCACCTGTGACATACATGTTTCGATCCTGATTCTGTGGCTCTGTATACCCATAGGCCATAACTTTGCTTATAATACCCATTCTGAACTGGAAAACAATCAAAAATATTATAAACAAGAAGCATGTGGAAAAAAACATAGACCATAACATGATGATACAAATAAAATATACTTAATTGTTTCTTGTTCATTCTTTAATCAACAACAAGATTGCAGATGAACAATGAAAGTTTGAAGTCAAGAAGCCAGAAGACCCTTTAATAGTTCGGCAACAGCATTGGTGTAAATGTAACGTTGAGATCATAATTCTCTAGAATAAGCTAAACAGGAATAGAAAAAAAACAAGAAGAATCAGTTTTGCATGTTTAACAATACAAGATGTTCCGTAATCAAAAAGGTATCAACCATAATTAATACAATTCAGAAACCACGAAATCATAGCCTATTGAGGAAATAGATATTAGTGATAGATATTAGTGGTAGTTTAGTAATTGTGGTAGTGGTTAAAATGTAATTTGGCTCTATATATAAAGACTTTGTTGTTTCATTTTAGGTCAAGATCATTACAATGTAGTTCATTAATATATTTCAGTGTTATGTTCTCTCTTACATTATTCTTCGAGCTTTCTTTATATCTTAATATACAAAAGTTATCATGGTATCAGAGCCTTCGGTTCTTGAGGCCTAACAATTATTCGTGAATATTATACCCTCTAAATCTTATCTTTGCTTCTGATCTCTGTTGGTTCGTATTGCTCTGAAAGTGTTTGATATTTTGTCTTACTGAAAACCTTGGTTAAGTTTTGGAGTATCTCTGCACATCTAGTTGTTCTGGTGGGGGAGAGAGAAGAGCATACTAGGCCGTTTTAATCTACATATCTCAGCTCAGCTCAACTCATCTGCAGTCCCAGAGACATCCTGAAGGTTTGAAACTTGTGTCGCTTTAAATACAATCTGTAGTGCCAGACACATCCTGAAGGCTTCTTTCCGCTGCGTCCTTATGTGATTCGGAGCTTCATCATTGAGCTCATTGAGTTTTTTCATCATTTTCCAGAAAATATTTTTTCTGCTCACCAAATGTTCGACGATATGTATGAACCGAGATGTGAATTTAATGGTTATTGTCGTAGGTGTTAGTGTTAACAGAAGATTTTAGAAATACAGAAAATTTGCAGAATTGATACAGAAAACTGTTTGAAAAGATGCAGAAATTTTGTGAAACACTGTAGAAAAGTTGTAAAAGTTACAGAAATTTATTGCTAGGTTGTAGTCTTGTTCGATGATGGGCTGCTGTTGGATGAGGTAGTGCCGGTGCAGCAGCAGGCAGCAGTTGGCAACAAGAAATCAGCTAGTATTATGTGTCCATAATGATGTAAAAGATGCGTTGAAGAGGATTATTTTGAGTCTTTTGAGGCTTGCTAAAGCGGGGGAGGTTAATACGATGACGGAGAGTTTATCTACTAAAGCTGAGGATTGGGGTCTGCAGAATGAGAATGGATGGAGTGCGTTACAAGAGGCTGTTTGTAATCGAGAGGAGAATATTGTGATGATCATTGCTAGGCATTATCATTCGTTTGCGTGGGCTAAATGGTGCCGTCATTTGCCTCGTATTGTTGCATCAACTGAATTAGTCCGTCGGACACTTACCGCGTATGGAAACGTGGTTCAAACCTCCGTGCTGATATGAACCTTGCTGGTTTTGATGGCTTCCGTACTCAGAGGTCTGATCAAATTTTTCTCTTCCTCGGAGATGGATATTCATCAGATGATAATAATATATCACTACCTCCTGGTTCTTTAATTGTGATATCTCACAAGGAGAATGAAATCACGAATACTTTAGAGGGAGCTGGTGCACAGTCATCGGAAGCAGAAGTTGCTCATGAAGTGACCTTGATGTCTCAAACTAACATGTATAGGCATGGAATTGACGTTACTCAGGCTGAGCTTGTTTCCTATCTGAATTGGCGGAGACATGAGAGAACTTAGATGGTAGGAAACTGGAAGGGAAAAGTCTATGATATGCTTCACGTGATGGTGAGCGTGAAATCAAGGCGAGTACCTGGTGCTATGACAGATGAAGAGATTTTTACAGTGAATGAGGAAGAAAGGTTAGTAAACGGAGCTGAATAGGATGAGTATGATGATGTATTAACAGCTGAAGAAAGAATTTAGTTAGATTCTACACTTCGCATGGGTAATGCTGAAGGCCCTTGTGATGATGAGGAGTCTGATGTTCCGGGTGGTCATGAAAACGGTGGCGGGACCCACCTGTAGTTAATGAGAGTGTACTTGTGCAGGCATCTGAAATAAGGCCTGATGTAGCGACTATGATAGGTATTCTGAAGTTCAGAAACATTGAAACTATTGTGGAAATTGCTATTGTGTGCAATAATTCCATTAAAAGATGAGAGGTCACTCCATTGAAGTGACTGTGTACTCATGCTTATTGAGCTCTGTGAGCAATTGTCCTCTAATGGCAAGCAAAACCAGGATTCTTCAAATGGTAAGAAAAGCCAGGGTCCTCTAATGGCAAGCAAAGCCAGGACTTGATTGAATTTGAAACAGTCCTCTAATGACAAGCAAAGCCAGGATTCCTCAAATGGCAAGAAAAGCCAGGGTCCTCAAATGGCAAGCAAAGTCAGGACTTGAATTGTGCCTCGTACCTTCTTTTAAATTCCACCAAATTTTGTTGAGGTAGGCCATGAGCCCTTGAAAAACCGTTTGGAGACAGAAATTACTAGGAAAAAAAAGGGGAATTGATGGAGTTTTTTAAGATGGAAGTCATTGCCATCATTCACATGTCCTCGAATGACAGTTGCACACTCCAAACTGTCAGGACTTGTTTGTGATAAGCTTGTCTTGCTTTGTCAAGTCGCTATCAACTATTATTATCTCATCATGTGGCTGATTCAGTTGTCGAGGAAAATGTCCAATATGGATGGGAAGGCAACCATGAATTAGCAGCAGTTTTCTTTTATCTTCAAGCCCAAGAGTTTCACTTTGTTCTCACTCATTGGCTTGAGGGGGAGTATTGAGGAAATAGATATTAGTGATAGACATTAGTGGTAGTTTAGTAATTGTGGTAGTGGTTAAAATGTAACTTGGCTCTATATATAAAGCCTTTGTTATTTCATTTTAGGTCAAGATCATTACAATGTAGTTCATTAATATATTTCAGTGTAATGTTCTCTCTTACATTATTCTTCGAGCTTTCTTTATATCTTAATATACAAAAGTTATCATAGCCCATTGATACATTGATCATGTCTAGTTCAACAATACATTCTACTTGATGTCAAAAATATAATCAGTAGTAGTAACCTAACTGACAACAGTGAACAACAATGTGTTCATGCTAAAACTATATCCTCAATCATACACATCATAGCAATATAAAGCAAAAAGTAAGTAGCAATAAAAAAGATCCATCCCATTCCAGCAGCCTTAATTACATATTGATCATCAACATTCATTCTGCAATAGTCATAGAACCCATCAGACATTTTAATATATAATAAAAAACGTATGTATGTACTAACAATTTAAAAGTCCAAAGTAAAAATTAAATAACAAGTTTCCTAAAAGCAAAATAAGAAGCACTTGGTTAAATGTTTATTGTCCGAACAAAACAATTATTAGAGAAGTCTAATTATTAAGCTCATGACAGAATGTTGATACAAGTTAAAACAAATGTTCCATGTATATTAATTGAATTAAATCCGAAGTTACATTTGTCTCCTCTTATAAGCTCCCTCAGTGAATGTGACAATTTAGGAACTCTGTACATCTGTAATACTTGAGAAAAGACGCACAAAGAAACCAAAAGAGGCACAAAAAAAGAATTACAGGAACCACATTAGCAAACAACAGGTCTTGATCCATGTATAAAGTTACATATCTTTATAGACTCAGTACTCAAAAGAACAGACAGAGTCACTTGTTTGCCTGGAAAAACAATAAGATGGACGAAATATAGAGATTAAGTGAGAAAATTGAGTTTGCCACCAACTAGTTGTAATGTTTATGCACTAACACCTACTTTATGCTTTATACATAGTCACAAGTTTCCTTTCACTCAAACACGATGTTAAAAACTAATTATTTTTCGGCATTTCAAATTAGCTGTGTAGCATAACAAGTAATTGGCATACATGGATCAAGTCATTAACAAAATGACCACCTCTATACGTTTTATATTGTTAAACCCCGCACTAAAAAATAAGAGGTTAATCATAATAATTACCTAGCATTCTGATAAACAAGTAGTATCATACAATTAAAATTTAAGAGTATTCCTAATAGATGATACAATTAAAAGTGCAAAAATACCATTATTTTTAAAACTATTTTCAATTTTTTGGCCATTTTTACCTTTGGGATAAGTTAAGATAAACCAGTAATAACCACATACAAAAAAAATGACATTAAACATTGTTAATAACATCATCAGATAGAAAACACAGCTTATTCATTTTTAAACAAAATATAAAATTATAATAATTTTAAATACGAGAGTCGCCGGAGGTTTATCACTCTTAGGACCCGTAATCACCCAAAGGCAGGAACATGTAACAGCATAGAGGCCGAGTTGGATTTGCCGATCAAAATTTGCATTCCCCTTAAAATTCTACAAATAAAAACGAGTAGATCTATAAAGACATACCATACAAATTTAATCATAATATATTTATCAAAAAATTACTTATTAAACTGATTTTTGAGAAAATAAATATTCATTTAATCATATATGAAAAAATAAATAAAATTTTTATGGAATTAATTTTGTAATTTAAAATAATTCATTATTTTAATATAATTTTAAAACTTATTATATCTATTATCATTGTATAGTTTATTTCTCAAAATTTAAATAATAATTTAATTTGATAAATATATAACAATTATAGCATGAATATTAAAATTTAACAATTAACATACTCATATATAATGAGTTGACCTCTTGTTAAACACGATTCCCCTAATAATCCTATCTCTCGTTATTTCCTTAAATTTTAAATTGATAGTTTATTAAAAACAATTTAGTGTTTATTAATCAATTTCATATTATTAAATTTAAAATATAAATTTGAAATATAATTCATAACTTACTAATTTATTATAATTCTAAAATCACTTTTTTCTCATCCATCACTAACAATATCAATGCCACAAATATAGGTCAAGCATTCCATAATATCTAAATAAATATCAATATAATATTGTGAAAATATAACATTTAATTTAAAAATTAGACAAAATAGCACTTTGCACCTCTTTAAAATATTCATTTTTTCCATTTAATCCTAAACAATTATATGTCACAATGTCCATCCCGTAGCTAATAATTTTAATTAAATTCGCACTCATCTGATGAACTCCCGTTATTTTTTAACAGTCTGCATTAGTTTCACAAATATAACGACTATATCTTTGTTTTTCTGATATATATACTAAGGTCATTTATATGTATAACTCCCTCTTTTATCATCTGCTTCTTATATGCCCTAATTTCTTCCTCTTTTTCCCATTCATTATCATGGCGATGAAATGCTATTGTGGAGCGTTGGTACTGCAACAAACGGCATGGACATTAGGAAATGCGGATCGTCAATTTTTAGTTTGTCCGTTTCGAAATTGGAAGTTTTTTAATTTGGTTGACCCTCCTTTGTGTGATAGAGCTCGAGCAATCATCTCAGGTCTGATACGGAGGGTTAGTCGACTAGAAGCAGAATTGATGAACCTGTCGTGCTTGAATACTCAATTTTTGATCTGGTTTGAATTATTTTATTTTGATAATCCTGATGATTTATCGAAAATTGTTTATTAAATTTTTGAATAATTGAAAAACTATGTTTTATTGATTTAAGCTTTAGTAAAATAGTACAGTATATACTTACTGAGCTCTGTATTTCACTCCGCTATTAGATTAAATTTTTACAGGGTGGGATTATTTTAGAAGGATTGTTGAAAAGTTCTAAGAATGTGGAGAAACTGAAAATAGTAATTTGGGTTTTGAAATATAGAACAGTGTGGAAATGATATTGTGATATCAAGTGAGGTTGGTATATAGATTTTGATATGTATAAAGACGTAAAAATTTGCAAATATATTACAAATTAAAATTTAAATTTATAAGAGAAAATCTTGAGATGAAAGGTTTTGAATTGACGGACCCCCGGGCCAGGCACCTGAGGTAAACCCGGGGTCGGGGGCGTCACAGAAGAGACATGGCTAAAGTCTCTCTTAAAACCCTTTATGGTATTTTGAAAACCCATGAGCTAGAGTTACTGCAAAAGAGACCCATTTAGTGTGGCCAAAGAGACAAGATGACAAATACCTCAAATGCACTACTGGCTCAAGATCTGAAGATGTTGCAGGTACAAGAGTCTCAACATCAACCACAACAAATCAAGATTGAAGAGGTTACTGAAGAGGACGAGAATGTCACTCTTGAACTCAAATATGGTGATGAGGATGAGGATGAGTTCCATACTCTGGAAGAACTTGACAACATGGAAAACAGAACCATGGCTTACATGGCAAGGAAATTCTCAAACTTGAGATTCAATAAAATAGGACATTCAAGCCTAAAGGTCAATTCTCTAAATTCAACAAAGGAAACTCCTCAAAACTTGGTGGAAGTGAAAAAGGTGGTTACAAATCAGGAATGGTGGATAGGTCAAAGATAAGATGTTACAACTGCAATGAGATGTTGTATTTTACAACTGAATGCAAAAAGTCAAAGTAAGTGAGAAAAAATGATAATGACTATGTTATTTCCCTTAAGTACAAGTTTGTAAAAGGGGGGGGGGGTTGAATACAAATTTAAGAATTATATCAAATTCTTGTGGATTTAAGGTTTTATATTAAAATTGTTTGAGTGTTTGGAATATTAGAACTAAGAATTAGAACATAAAATTAATATGAAAACTTGAAAACAAATCTTTTAAATTACCAGTGGATTGTTTTTTCACTAGTGAATGTTTTTGCTTTCAATGAACCTTGGTTTTAAAACCAAGCTGCTTATAAAATGAAAATTGAACTAAGAAAAGCACTACAAATATTTTCTATCTTTCTATTGTGATATTCTCGAGTTCTTGTTATTCAACTCTTACACATTACTACAATGAACTGTTAAACTCTATATATCAGTCCATTTTCTACTTCTATTTTTTATCAACTGATAAATGTACAAAATAGATTTTACAATATTTGCACTAAAATAGAATGTAGCTTCTTTCACAATCTTCCTAGGTATTTGCCTTATTCTGGAAAATTCTTTGTCTTATTCTTCTCCTTGAAGATTGTGTTCCTTTGAAATTTTTTACAATCCTGACAAGACTGTCGTCTATTGATTCAGACTTCTGCAAAAATTCCATTCCATTTGTCTTTAACTGTTTTGGAAAACTTTGATCAACAGATAACTGCTGTGAAACTTATCAGCCGATCCTTCTTTGCTTATCCATCAATGGATAGGTTATCCATTGATTAATTGATGTATCAATGTATATTTGAATATTCATCGATCCCTTATACATTGATTGTCTTTTTATCCATTGATTGTCTTGATGCTTTTACTCATTGATAGAGATCCATTGATTTGGATTTTATTAACTTTCATCTATCGAATAGTATCTATATCCATTGACTTCTTTATCCGTTGATCACTTCATTTAGAAGAATTTTAACTTAGAATATTTACACTTTTTCAGTCATTCTTCATATCCGTTGATGAGCTATCAATTGAAGTCAATAAATATCAGTTGACTAGTACATAACATCCATCAAAATATTACAATCAACTGATGAGATAAGAACTCTGAATCAACTGTTACAATCTATTTTATCAGTTGATTAACAACAACTTCAACTGATAAATGGTTCCCTAGTCAATGGATATTTATAGGTCATATATCCATTGACTAGTTACAAAATTAAGATCAAATTTATAATTCTAAGTAAATTTGTTATCATCATACTACATGATTCCTAACAATATCCCCCTATTTATGAATATGAGAAATAAACATATATCTATGTTGATGATAACAAAACATTAAAATCCTCAAGACTTAGCATGTAAAGCTTGATGGGATCGATCCAACATGTTTCCAGCTCAATCAGGGCTACCAACTTAGCATCAATGCTCAGGTTCTTTAAGACTTGGAAGTAAACACTACTAGAGTAGTTCTCAATCTCGGATGACGCAAACTTATATAGGGCATCAGCCTTCACATTCTCTTCTCTCGGGATGTACTCAAAGTGAAATTATTCGAATTGTATTGCCTGAGCCTTAACAATCCTCAGGTATTTTATCATTGTCTCATCACGGGCCTCAAACTCCCCATTCACTTAGGAAATTACAAGCCTTGAATCTCCACAAACCTTCATATTCTTTATCCTCAGGGTTCTGGCTAAACCGAGTCTAGCTATCAAAGCTTCATACTCTACCTCATTATTCATAGTTGGGAAATCCAACTTGATTGCATATTCCATAATGAAGCCATCAGGGATTTGTAAGACTAAACTAGCTCCACTTATTTTTATTTTTGAAGCAACGTCAAAAAAGAGCACCCAATACTCATTGACTACTTCCTCATTCTCATTTTCATTCTTTTCCTGCCCCCGACTTCTTGGTTGGGAATGGTACACTCAACCATGAAGTCAACTAGAGCTTGGGCCTTAATGGTTGTCCTAGGCTTGTAGTGGATTTCAAATTCTTCAATCTCAATTGCCCATTTGATTAGCCTTCCACTGGCCTTGGGGTTGTGCAGTATGTTCCTCAGGATCTAGTCTGTCAAGACTTCAATTACATGTGCCTGAAAGCAGGGACGTAGCTTTCTTGAAGTCTTATCAATGTTAAGGCAAACTTAATTCTCAACCTTCGAGTAATTCAACTCTACACCATGCAGAATCTTGTTGACATAGTAGATGGGTTTCTGAACCTTGGCTTCCTCCTTCACAAGAACAACACTCAGAGTTGAGCTGGAAACAGCCAAGTATAGGAACAACACCTTTCCAGGGCTTGGTTTGGTGAGCAAGGGTGGCTCAGCCATATACTTCTTTAATTCTTCAAAGGCATCTTGGTTTCATTCACTCCACATAAATTTATTGACCTTCTTAAGGGCCTTGAAGAATGGTAAATACTTTCCTCTAGACTTGGATATGAAATGCCCTAGGGCTGCTACGCTTCCGGTGAGCTTATGGACATCCATAATATTTTTAGGGGGCTCTATGTCCAAGATAGCTTGAATCTTTTCAGGATTGGCCTCAATGGCTCTCTTTGAGACCATCAGGCCTAGAAAATTTCTGGAGCTGACTCCAAAGTCACATTGGCTGGATTCAACATCATTTTATGGGTTCTCAGAACTTCAAATGCCTATCTTAGGTGCTCAAGGTGATCATCCTTGTCCAGACTTTTGACAAACATGTCATTAACATAGACCTCGATGGTCTTACCGATGAGGTGCTTGAAAATTTTATTCACAAGCCTTTGGTATGTTGCTCCTGCATTCTTTAGTCCAAAAGCCATAACTAGATAACAGAAAATACCAAAATCAGTGATGAATGATACCTTAGGGATGTCATTAGGGTGCATCTTGATTTGTTTATAACCACTGAATCAATCCATGAAAGTAAGCATCTCGTGCCCAGTTGTAGCATCAATTAGTCCTTCACTTTCCATTGGCTTTTTTTGGTATTTTGGACAGGCATCGTTCAAGTCTATGAAGTCCACAAATATCCTTCACTTTCCATTGGCTTTTTTTACCATTACAAGGTTAGTTAGCCACTTAAGAAATTGAATTTCTTCAATGAACCCTACTTCAGATAGCTTCTCTACATCTTGCTTAATGGCTTCCTGCCTTTCAAGAGCAAAATTTCTTTTATTTTGCTTGAGGGATGTCCGCTTTGGATGTACATTCAGCTGATGTGTAATAAGTTTAGGGTCTATTCCTGGCATGTCAACGGCTGTCCAAGCAAATACGTCAATGTTGTCTTGCAAGAACTGAACTAACTCTTGTTTCAGGTCCTTGGGGAGTGAAGCCCCAACATACGTCACTTCCTTAGGATCTTGAGGATATAGGGGGTGGGCTCTAAGTCCTCACCAGGTTTCCCCCTTCTTTCTTCTTGGCCTTGGACGTCCATGTCTTCAATGGGTAGAACTTGCCCCCGGTCCCATCAGGTTTCAAAGCAGCCACGTAACAGCTCTCGACCATTTTTTGATCTCATCTCTCTTCTCCTACTCCGTTCCTAGTTGGAAAATTGAGATTCAGATTGTATGTAGAAGCTATCGCCTTGAAGGCATATAGTCCAGTCCTTCCGAGAATTGCGTTGTAGGTAGTATTTGCCTTAATAACCAAGAAATTCAGCATTTATGTTGATTGTGGAGGGTCATCGCCCATAGTCATATGTAGCTGTATTATTCCCTCAATTCGGGATTCCACTCCATTCAAACCAATAATATGCATGTTGGATGGAGCCAGTTGTGAGTCATTGTAATCCATATTTGTAAAAGCATCATAAAACAAGATGTCCACTGATGACCCGTTGTCTACCAAGTCACTTTTTACAGGTGAATTCCCTATAATAGAGGTGATCACCAGGGAGTCATCATGTGGGAACTTCACCCCTTCCAAGTCAGAATAATCAAAGGCTAAAGAGACCCCAATCCTTGCTCTCTTAGGTGCTTCTCCAACGATACTCATCACCTCTCGGGCATAAGCCTTTCTAGAATTTCAGGAGTTAGCCGCAACAGTTGGCCCCCCTGAAATTACATTGATCACAAGCCCACGGGGCTGGTTACTCCATTCTTTGGGGTCAGAATCTCTTCGCTTGTCATTCTAAACTTTGTTATTTCTATCACCATTCTTGGTGTATTTGTTTTACTTTCCTCTTCTAATCAAAAACTCAATTTCATCATTTAATTGACGATAATTATCAGTATCATGTCCCTCATCTCTGTGAAACCGACAGTAAGCATTCTTATTCCTTTTCTCAGGATCATTCCTTAGTGGCTTTAGCCATCGAAGGTCATTGTCCTTCTCAATATCCATCAATATTTGACTCCGGGCTGTATTCAGCCTTGCGTACTCAGTGAACCTTGATCCACCATTCTTCTTGGAGTCATCAGCATTATCACTCTTCGCATATTTGGTATCGACCGTATACTCGATATCACTTGCTCATTTCATAGAGTAGGTATTAGAGGTTTGAAACCCCTGGACTTTCCTCATACTCTCTTTAGCTTTAATATACTTTCATGCTCTCTCCTAGAGATCATTCATACTTTCTGGAGCCCTTTTGGCTGAAGACCTCCTAAAATTTTCATCTGAGGTCCCTTGTTGTAGGGCTATCATAGCTACCTTCTGGTCTACATCAGGGACTTTCAAGGCTTTTTTAGTAAATCTATTCATATAATCCCTCAGGGACGCATTCTTTCCCTGATGCATATTCTTTAATGAAGTTGAACGTTTTTCATGAGTTTTGCTACTAATAAATTGACCAATGAAGGCCCTGCTCAGATCTTTAAATGACCCAACAGAGTTAGGAGGTAGAAGGCCGAACCATCTCTGAGCCATATCATTTAGAGTTTGGGGGAACGCCCTACACTTGACAACGTCATTCACTGGCTGTAACAGCAGTGCATTAGTGAAAGTAAGAATGTGGTTTGAGGGGTTTCCAGTTTCATCGCAGGCCTTGATTGTGGGTATCTTCAACTTTCTTAAATTTTTTCATTCATAATCTCATCCGTAAAAGGAGGTACTGGATCATCAAGATCTTGAAGCGGTAACAGGTCATGGGGATCAGCCCTAACATGACTTGACCAGACTTTTCTTCTTGTTGGAGGCTCATCAAGGTCTATCACAGATGTATTCTTTACCGATCCTCCAGCCTCCTCGGCTCTCGGGCGCGGACGCCTTGCTAATGCCATATCCAGGTCCTTCCTCAGTCATTGGGTTTCGGCTTTATGAGCTCGTATCCTCTCTTGAAGGGACACAAATTCAGTACTTTGAGGCCCTCGGGGCTCCTTGCAGGGTTGCCTCCTCCTATGGTTAACGTCCTCGTCTGATGATTCATCATCGGTAGAGTAGGGGCCTGAAAAATCTAGGTTTTTACGGTGTGAGCCGTATTGGGTTAACAGTCCTTGCTCATATGGGGGCTCATAATTTGGTGAAATCCCATAATGTGGGTTGGGCACTACCGCTGTTGAGACCTGTAATGAGGGAGGAACAACAAAAGTAGTACTGAGGGGTGGAATTACCTCAAGTGGGGGAACCGAAGCATGAATTGAGACCTCCATATTTGAAGGATGAACAATGACGCTCAAGGGTCATGCTCATCGGGAGCTTGTTCCAGGGTCCTCAATAAAGGTTTGAATAACAGTTCATTGTTCCTGCGAGGCGGTAGGAGGAGCGTTTCCAATGTCAATAGTGGAGTTTGAAACTTCTCCTTCGAGGGTGCATGCGGTACTTTGTGTTCTCGTCATGGTTGTCATTCTCTTCCCATAGACGGCGCCAAATGTTACGGATCAAAATAAGATGCAATTAATATGCAATTAATGAGTAGTGAGAGCTTTCAAGCTTTAATGATTGCACTTACATTTCGTGACTAAACCAGGTCCTCGTAAGTTACTTATATATCTTAAGAGGTGAGAATCAAGTCAAGAAATGTAGTTATAATGTTGAGGAGTTAGACCCTTTATATAGGCGCACAATGGCCTATGAGTTAGATTAGAGTTAAGGGACTTGGTGGCCAGGTCTCATAGTGATAAGGTTGTTGGAACCTTCTAGGAATGAAAGTCCTCGTTAGACTCTTGCAGATGAGGTCTTGTTAGGAATCTACATGTAATTTGATGATAACATTAATCTTAGAATCATAGAAATTTTATTTGATGTAACTGATCAATTGATATGAAAGTTATAAATATCAATTGATCAGGAAACCATTTATCAGTTGAAGTGTTTATATGAATCAACTGATAATTTGGATTGTAGCATAGGTGTACTTAGTCTATTTCAATCGATAAAGTGTAAATCAATTGATATTTTATTCATCAATTGATGTTAGAGTCAACTGATATAGATCATCAATTGATGTGTAAATTAAACTGTCAAATTGTAATTATGTGAAAACATGAAATTACACAAGTGAAGGATGATCAATCGATATTGAAGCATCGATGGATGAGAGATCAATCGAAGAAGCCAAGTCAAACATTGAAGACCATCAACTGATGTGAAGACCCATCGATTGATATATCGATTGATAACATCTATCAATCGATAAGTCATCTTTTATCAATCGATGGATATAAAGATCAATCGAAGTAGTACATCAGTTGATGGATTAAAGAATGGATCAATTGATATGCTTAACAGCAAATTACCAATTGATTGTGACAACACAGAAAGTCTATCAGTTATAGATCCAGAGAACAAAAAGCACACCTATGGAAGACAGCCTTGGGTGGCTGTGAAGACTCAATCAGTACCTGTCTTTCAAGACTGTTTTCCTAAAAAGGAAAAAGGAAAAAGAGTGACAGACTGAAGTAATCCTAGAATAGGAATTGTAAAATATTACACTTGTAGTATATAAACAAGTGTAGTAGCATTGTTAGAAAGTGTGAGAAGAGTTAGACAATATTTATATAATCAACTGATCAAGCTCAAGAGCACATTATAAGATCAGTTGATTCTTTCTAACTTTGTAAAATCGAAGCTAGGTTATTTTAACCTAGGAACATTGAGCAAAAATATATATCTGATGGAAAAATCAATCCATAAGTAATTTTAAATCTCTCTTGTTCATTTTAATTTTCAGTTGCTTGTTCAAATATATTCTGTCAATCTTTCAAACATCACGAGCAAATATTAAAAGTCTCAAAAAGTTTTAATATTTATATTCAACCCCCCTTTCTCCAAATATTGACATTGTTCTTAGGAATAACAATTGGTATCAGAGCAGGCTTTCAACATACAGAAAGTTTAAAGATCAAGAACAGTCAATATGGGTCAAAAAGATTCAGGTGTGAAAATTCCAGTTTTAGAGAAAGATGAATATTTTCCATGGAAGGTCAAAATGCATCTGCATCTTCTTTCTCTCGACCCTTCTTATGTTAACTGCATAGAAAAAGGTCCTCATGTTCCCATGAAGCTAGTCACAGGTGTAAATCCTGATGGAACTCCTGCACTTGACAAACATGTTCCAAAACTCATCTCTGACTTCACTGAAGAGGATGAAAAATAAGTACTCAAAGACAAGAAGGCCATGAAAATTCTGTTTAATGGTCTAGATAAAGAAGTATGGGACACTCTTCAAACTCTGTGTGAAGGAACTGAGANCTAGATAAAGATATGTTTGACAATGTAATAAACTGTACTTCATCAAAAGAAGTATGGGATACACTTCAAACTCTGTGTGAAGGAACTGAACAAGTAAGGAAAAACAAGATGCAACTCTTGATTCAAAAATATGAATCATTTCATTTTAAGAGTGGAGAATCTATCAATGACACATATAGCAGATTTCAGAAGTTGTTAAATGGACTGAAGCTATATGGTAGGGTTTATGCAACTGTGGATACAAATCTAAAATTTCTTAGATCTCTTCCAAAAGAATGTGATATGGGTAGAAATAGCCCTGAAGAAATAATAAATATAGCATTTATTATTTCATTTACTAGACCTGGTACGGTCCAAAAGGCTTGGGCCCTTAAAATGAACTAGGGAAATGAATCTAAGGATCAACTGGATTTGTAAGTCCAGCCCACAAGGCTCTGTGGAAGCCATAGGCCCAGCAAGCCCTTGTCACTAATTAATTCCGTAGTTAATTAATAAAGGCTCAGTAAATGCCCAGGAAGTCTGTTCAAGGCCTTCATCCTAGAAGGATCTAGAAACCCAAACGTGGGAAGAGTCCCACGAGGACCCTCAAACGTGGGAAAAGTCCAACAAGGACTCTCATTCCTACAAGGTTTGAACAACCCTGTCACTAGGAGACTTGGCCTCCAAGTCTCCCAATTCTAATCTAACTCCAAGGCCTTCGAGCGCCTATATAAAGGGCCTAACCCCTTAACATTAGAACTACGTTTTTGTCTTGATTCTATAAACACAACAGAGATACGTAGGCAGTTAATGAGGACCTGAGGAAGTCACGAAATATTAGTGCAGCCATTAAAGCTCGAAGCTCCCCCAAACCCTAGCATTAATTACGTATTAAAGACACCTCATTTTTGATCCGTAACATTTGGGGCCGACCGTGGGGAACGAATAAAAACCATGGCAAGAACACGTAGGACTACAAGCACCCTCGAAGGAGAGACCCCTGACACCGTTGTCGACACCAACGACTCTCCCGCCGTGACACATCTGCAAGAAACTACTGTTCCCACCACCTCTGTTGAGGACGCTGAAGCAAGTACTCGACGAGCTAGACCTTTAAGCGTCGTTGTTCATCCTTCCAACCCTGACGTGTCCATCCATGCTTCGATTCCTCCACTCCAGGTAATTCCTCCCCTTCGTACAACTTTTATTGCTCCCCTACTTTGCATGTCTCGTCTACCACTACACCCAACCCTCGTTATGGGATCCCGAGAAACTACGTGCCTCCATACGAGCAAGGGCTGTTGCCCCACTATACCACACAACCAAGAGATCGTAATTTTTCTGGGCCTTACTCTACAGAAGATGAGGAGTCTTCTAACGAGGATATAAATCCTCGAAGGAGGCGACCTGGAAAGGAGCCTCTTGGAGGAAGGGGTACCCAGCCCCGAGGGCCTCAAAACACTGACTCCACAAACCTGCAAGAGAGGATACGAGCTCATGAGGCTGAAGCACAGCGACTAAGGAAGAACTTGGAAAGGGCGTTAGCCAGGCAACGACGTCCCAGAATTGAAGGTACTGGAGGGTCAATAAAAAACGCGCCTGTGATAGACTTGGACGAACCCCCGACTAGGAGGCAAACATGGGCAAATCATGTTAGGGCTGACCCCCAAGACCTGTTACCCCTTGGAGATCCTGATGATCCTACTCCCCCTTTCACTGAAAGTATCATGAATGAAAAGATATCAAGGAAGTTTAAGATGCCTACAATTAGGGCCTACGATGGAACCGGGGACCCCTCAAATCATGTTCTCACGTTCTCTAATGCACTGTTGCTGCAGCCTGTGAACGACGCTATTAAGTGTAGGGCGTTTCCCCAAACCCTAAGTGGTATGGCTCAGCGATGGTTCAGTCGTCTACCTCCAAACTCTATTGGGTCGTTCAAGGATCTGAGCAGGGCCTTCATCGGACAATTCATCAGTAGTAAGACACATGAGAAGAGCTCAGCTTCGCTAATGAACATGCACCAGGGAAAGATTGAGTCCTTGAGAGATTATATGAACAGGTTCATAAAAGAAGCCTTGAAGGTCCCTGATTTAGACCAGAAGGTAGCTATGATAGCTCTACAGCAAGGGACTTCTGATGAAAATTTCAGAAGATCATTAGCTAAGAGGGCCCCTGAGAGTATGAACGAGCTCCAAGAGAGGGCTGGAAAGTATATCAAGGCTGAGGAAAGTATGAGGAATGCCCAAGGGTTTTAAGCCCCGAACACCTACTCTAAGAAGCGACCTAGTGATGTTGAGTATACTGCCGATGCCAAGTATGCTAAGCATGATGATAATGACTCCAAGAAGAAGGGAGGATCCAGGTTCATGGAATATGCAAGGCTGAATACTGCCCGTAGCTAAATATTAATAGACATTGAGAAGGGTAAGGATCTTCGATGGCCGAAGCCACTAAGGACTGATCCTGAGAAGAGGAACAAGAAC
>QRFB01001553.1:13463-30994 GCA_008931105.1 Oenanthe javanica | reverse complement strand
ATATATATATATATATATATATATATATATATATATATATATATATATGAAAGCTTTGAATTGAAAAACGTGTGTATAGATCAGTGTTCTTCACTTGGTTCTCTCTTTTTGAGAATACACACTTTAGTATATATATATGTATAACAAGTATACTTGAATTAGCCAAAATAATCTCCAACGTTCTTTTGAAAAATAACGTTTAAGTTAGTTTAGATAATTCTTATAGACCTGTTCAACATCTACGAATATTGAAGATAGATAAAGATAACACATTTGAATTTTGAACCTCAATATAAGTTTGAATTAGATAAGGATTTGTTAAAGAGAAAAAGTTTTAAGATAAGTAACAAATCCCTATAAAATAGGAAAAACGTTTTGCATAGATAAAATATGATTTAAATAATATTCTGAGCTCTAATAAAATACATACATATATTTATATTAGATAAGTTCGAACAAATTAATATCCTAATAAATCTTGTTGAACTTGAACTCCAGAAATTAATCTGCCCAAAACTGTTCTCAATACCAGCTTGTTGAGATACTCTGTTATCATGCTGTTAGCTTGCTGAACCACTTTGTTTACCTGCTTTCAGCTTGCTATTAAAGTATTTTAAACATATTATACTGATAAATTATATCAGTAAGCTAATACCTGCAAAACAATGTTAGTAGCAGCTTGCTATTTTATATCATATACAAGTTTTCAGCTTGCTAGCAGTGTGATCATCAAAACCTAAAGGGTTTCATAGTTAACTAATGATAATGATAGGCACAAGGGAATGGTTATTATTTGCCTATAGTATCACTGCCTGCAAGCAATCATGTGTACATAATAAGCATTCATATAAGATTCACGTGAGAATGGACTCCATTAGCTCTCTAATCCTGTACACATAAATACAATAATAATCAGTTCAATTTAATAGAAATAAATGAATTTAATCATCACTCGTATAGACATATTAACTTGGTAGTATGAATAATATTGTTATCATTTATATAAAACTAAAACTTATGCTTAAAATGACCATATTTATTCTAAATTACATTTTTTTTCATAACTTATTTTTTGTATATGCATGCAGATTTATGTTTAGTGCTGTATAATAATTTATACACCTAGATTATGTCTTAGAAAGGACTCCTTGGATATGTATAGATTTGCACCACATAGAATTAATGTCCCAACTTATTAATCAAATTTTGGTCAGGAGGCAAGCACAACTAACTACAATAAAAAAAAACTATCTTGTGCTAAAATTAATAAATGAGGCAATAGAAACAACATACCAGACATTTAGAAGTAGAACTTAATTCTTTTTTCCCTAAAAATATATTATAATATAGTACTTATTGAAAAACAAAATTGTATGTTAGAACAGACTTAAGTTTTAAAGCTTGAAATTTTGAGTATTGCATTCATTTATAGCATCACACAAATGCTACAAGTATATTAGCCTCAACTGTTGAATAAATATTTCCAAAAAATTGCAATTTATAGTCAATGTAACAAGTGAAGCTGATTAAAAATCAACTATAACACATCAAGGAAACTGTTAACTCCATTTTTATGTAAATATAAATACAATTAACCAAATCTCTCTCTCCCTCACACCACACATACTATCAATTGAGACTTTAATATTTTAAGAATTAAACACAGAGAGTAGAGAAGTGAACATGAGGTAATAATATTATGAGAATGTTGTTAATACCTGATCTTCCTTGAGGAAGAGAGTAATCTTAGTTCCCCTGCCAAGCAAACGAACCACCAGCTTCAAGCTCCAAAATGTATTGCTCATCATCATTGTGTTTAGTAGTCACGATAACTTTCTCCTCAACAAGATAAGCATAATAGAAAGCAACACCAAATTGCCCAATCATACTCACGTCAGCACCAGCCTGCAATGCCTCCATGAATTCTTTCGTTCCAGACCTTGCAATCGTTCCCAAATTGTTGACCAAATCTACAAAACAATTACATCAGAAACATACCCAAACGAAAAATTTCTTCGTCCAAAAAAAAAATATATATATATATATATATGCATCACATTCTACTACAAACTATTTTTAGTTTACAAATACTAAATCCCTCCAGAAATTAACTAAGCAAATACACATGATGCAATATATAAACAGATACAATCACATTTTAATGATCCTATCAGATACAACAGCTAAATTTACTGTCTGGTTGTAGAGTCATACAGGAAGCAATCCATATAAACAGGGTTATTATCACAATGCATTCATGAAATTCTCAACAAATACCAGAGGAAAACTTAACAGATACGATCGTGTATTACTACACCAACAAAATCTGTATTAAAAATTTTAGCAAGTGAAAAGGTGTGGGAATTTTAAAATCAACAATAAGCTCAATAGTTCATATTAAAATGCAAATTACTTCCATTGCAGAAAGCTCAAGAGTTCATGGAATCTATAGCATAAAGCAGTGCATAAATGTTTTTGGAAGAAATAGTAAACTCTTAATTGGTATGTGTTGTGTGAGGTTGTTGAACCAATTCATCATTTTTTGTCACTACAGCACCAAGTAATGGATTCAAGGGTATGTTCATATAGTTGTTTAATCAACTTATATTACATACAGTTTAGACAAGCATGACTTATGGAGTCCTGATATAGGTCAGCTGGCACTCACTGCATGCTAACATTGTGTCTTTGTTTGTGGGATGGATTTGTGGATGGTCTAATTTAATATATAGTACGAATACAAGCCAATTTCATGCAAGATAACAAACTATTTTAGCTGACAAACTCTATAAGCCTTTAGTAGAACATACTCAAGATGCAATAAACATACAGATAAACTTAATATATAATTAATCCAATAAAGTACAATAAGATATTAACTACTGTATATAAATAGAAAATATAATAGTTAACACATTTATTAATATTTTTTTAAACGAATGAAAAGATAAATGACCATCACATATAATATTATTAACAAAATTCATAAAATGGGTTGGATACATAATTATATGCAAAATAATGGAAATAAACACCAAGTTATGTAATTGATATAAATCAACATTATATTTTACTTAACAGTTTTAACAACAAATAAATATATGATAAGATGAGAGGTACTGACTCAGACTCATGTAATAAGATTTTGAAAATAAAATCAAGAATTCACTCTTACTGAATGCCTGCTTTCTCTTGTCAATGTTATTGTGTTTCCGAGGTGTTTTCAAGCATTGTATAATAAGGTCAAAGAATTGCATAATAGAAACTTATTCTTTACTGATAAAGAACTTGAGGCTAGGTAGATGATGATCTAAAAATATAGATGCGGTATGAACAATCTTGGTGAAGAGATTACAGACCTCCTGTTTTAGACTTTTTTGTTAGAGAACTTGTGCCAGGGGTGCAAGGGGTGTTTGTTGAAGCATGGATTTTGGACGGGATGCTAGTTGCCTGCTTCAAATAAAAGCATATTTTGTAAATAGAGATGCAATGAAAATTGTCATAACAAATGTTTCATTCCACATGGGACAGGTGTGCCTTTAATTTGCATGAACTATTTTCACCATATTTATGGCGGTAAAAAGTGAAATGGTGTTCTGCCATTTGCAGGACGGTTTTTTTGGTGCCAGAGCACTTTGATTCGCTGAATAGTTTCAGGTGGTTTTACCTGTACTCAGATGTGTATACCTAAATTATACTCATTTAGTATGATAACAATAACATATATATTGACCAAAAATATTTAGTAGAATTTCTTAGTCAAATAATGCAAGATTCACAAACACCAACGACTTTTTTTCTTAAAGATAAGCTTCAGGGAAAAAAGTAGATTCTATAAGATCCCGTATTTTTTTAATAATATATTAAGCAATTTAATTTAATATTAAGAATAATATTAGTGAATTATTACTAATATTATTATTTTAATATGAATATATATATTTTATATTAGGATATTATTATATGATATTTTTAGTTAAAAGAATAGAAAAGGAAAACAAAAAAAAAGGGAATAAATTAAAATAGAAAAGGAAAAGGGTTAGGGATCTGGAAAAGAAGAGATACGTAAGAAGAGTTGGATAGCCATGGGGAAGTGAAAAGAAAAGGAGAAAGAGAGGAAGAAAGAGAAGAGGAGAAGAAGAAAAGGCTCAAGAGAATGGTTAATGGTTTGAATTAGGGTTCATGTGGTGGGGTCATATGGATTTCTTGATAAACATTCATAATCTTTGACTATTAAGGTACGGATACATTCTACTTTCTCTCTTTGTTCTCATATTGTTAANTTAAGAATATGGGTTACGATGCTTAAATTAGGATTCTTGTGATTGGAAGCAATTCATAATCTTTGACTATTAAGGTACGGATACATTATATACTCTCTCTTTTTTCTCGTATTGTTAGTGTACGGATATCTTCGTTACACTCTCTTTGTATTCGTAACACTCTCTTTATTCTTGTTTTGTTATTCAATTCGTATGTATATTGTGTATAGTTTGTATTCATTCAGATTCTTGTAAAATTCGTATCTTATTCGTCCTTTATCTAATTGTTCTGATTTTATGATACCTAGAAAGGTATTTCAATTATCTACAACTTTCGTTCTTTGTGTTTTCTGAAATTCTGCCTACAACCATGTTGAAATATGCCGTTTGTGTAATCTGATTGGTTATTCGGAGTTGTTCTGCTGTAACTTCAGAAATTCATAATAAATTGAGAATTCATCCAAAAATTATGTGTAATGTCATTCTGAAAAGGTCTTTCCGAGATCTTCGTTCTTTGTTTACATTCCGCTGTCAAGTTCTGTGATATTGGTGTCGTAAATCTCAAAATACTACTGTGATCATAGCTTGATTCTGTTATGGCAGTCCGCATTTTAATTGTTTCTGCATTCGTTATTTATCCGTTTTTGACGAATTTATCATTCTAGAAAGATCTTTAAATCGTCTACAAGTTTCGTGTTCTGCACTCTTTCATTTGAGGTCATCTTGATAGAGTAAATTAATAGTTTTTCAGACTGGTCAATTCTGATTTTATTTGTAATAGTCTATATTGTATGATATTTGGTGTGTGATATTTTTAAGAAGATATTTTCAGGTCTTTTGTGATATATGTATGGTTTGGGAGATATTGTAAGAATCCGTCATGAGTAGATAATCTCATGTTTTGGCACCACCTATATGGTGTATTTAAATTGTATGAGCGTGTCGCCGGAGTTATGGGACACGTTGAGTCATGACTAATTTGTTTATGTTTGGCCATTTGGGTAGCATTGTGCTTAGTGCCTTGCATGCCCCTGTAAGATTTTGGGTAGCATTTGATTTGTTCTATGCAAGCCCTTGTAAGTTTTGATGACTACATATTCTGGAGAACCGAAATGTAGGTGATCCTGTAAGTGTAAGATTGTTTCCCATATCAGTAAGTATATTGACTTTTAGCTAAATGATTTGAGTATAATTTGTAAGTGATAAGAATATATGGTGTAAGAGTAAGTTTATTTTTATCAGAATTCAAGTGTATATGTTAATATTGTTCATTTAAGAATCCTTGAATTTCTTCTTCTTTTATTGTTGTTATTACTCATTGTCTCAGCATTCAGTTTATATTCATAGAACAATTTCGGGATTTTAAAGTTGGCATCAGAGCTAGAGTTTTTATGATTCTGTAGACTTGCCTTTAGGTTTGACTTGTGAGATTTAGCTAATTTAATATAGTATTCCAAGATTATTAAGATTTGTCTTTAGGCTCGACTTGTGAGTATGGGTAGACTGCAGATTTGTTAGTTTGTAAAGAATATTATTTGGTTCGTATTTCTTGGATATATTTTCGTGATCGTTTAGAATCATTTTTTTCGTGCGATGCTTAACCGTAAGATGAAACGTGAAGACTCAACCGCAAACAAATTTTTCAAGAAAAATTAATTTTATGGAAGACAACATCGTGGAAATCTTCATCAATTTCGACTTAACGTATGACTTCTTGTTAGATTTAATTGTGCATATCACGTATTTTGGCGTATTACTCAAGTAGCAGCGATGGAAAGAGGCCGACAATTTGCGATCGATTTAAAACTTTTACTGTTAGTTATCAACGAAGTCCATGATTCTAGTTAAATGCGCCTTCAATATGGAGCTACTTACGAGATTAGGGGAACGGTTCGTGTACGTTATCACTTTTTTAAGTAGAGTTGTGAAAGATTAATTTCGAGGACGAAATTTCTATTAGGAGGGAAGAATGTAATATCCCGTATTTTTTTAATAATATATTAAGCTATTTAATTTAATATTAAGAATAATATTAGTGAATTATTACTAATATTATTATTTTAATATGAATATGTATATTTTATATTAGGATATTATTATATGATATTTTTAGTTAAAAGAATAGAAAAAGAAAAGAAGAAAAAATAAAAGGGAATAAAATAAAATAGAAAAGGGAAAGGGTTAGGGATCTGAAAAAGAAGAGATACGTAAGAAGAGTTGGGTAGCCATGAGGAAGTGAAAAGAGAAGGAGAAAGAGAGGAAGAATGGGAAGAGGAGAAGAAGAAATGGCTCAAGAGAATGGTTAATGGTTTGAATTAGGGTTCATGTGGTGGGGTCATATGGATTTCTTGATAATCATTCATAATCTTTGACTATTAAGGTATGGATACATTCTACTTTCTCTCTTTGTTCTCGTATTATTAATGTACGGATATCTTCGTTACACTCTCTTTGTATTCGTAACACTCTCTTTGTTCTTGTTTTGTTATTCAATTCGTATGTATATTGTGTATAGTTTGTATTCATTCAGATTCTTGTAAAATTCGTATCTTATTCGTTCTTTATCTTATTGTTCTGATTTTATGCTACCTAGAAAGGTATTTCAATTATCTACAACTTTCGTTCTTTGTGTTTTCTGAAATTCTGCCTACAAACATGTTGAAATATGCCGTTTGTGTAATCTGATTGGTTATTCGGAGTTGTTCTGCTGTAATTTCAGAAATTCATAATAAAATGAGAATTCATCCAAAAATTATGTGTAATGTCATTTTGAAAAGGTCTTTCCGAGGTCTTCGTTCTTTGTTTACATTCCGCTGTCAAGTTCTGTGATATTAGTGTCGTAAATCTCAAAATACTACTGTGATCATAGCCTGATTCTGTTATGGCAATCCGCATTTTAATTGTTTCTGCAGTCGTTATTTATCCGTTTTTGACGAACTTTATCATTCTAGAAAGATCTTTGAATCGTCTACAAGTTTCGTGTTCTGCACTCTTTCATTTGAGGTCATCTTGATAGAGTAAATTAATAGTTTTTCAGACTGGTCAATTCTGATTTTATTTATAATAGTCTATATTGTATGATATTTGGTGTGTGATATTTTTAGTAAGATATTTTCAGGTCATTTGTGATATATGTATGGTTTGGAAGATATTGTAAGAATCCGTCATGAGTGGATAATCTCATGCTTTGGCACCACCTATACGGTGTATTTAAATTGTATGGGCGTGTCGCCGGAGTTATGGGACACGTTGAGTCATGACTAATTTGTTTATGTTTGACCATTTGGGTTGCATTGTGCTTAGTGCCTTGCAAGCCCCTATAAGATTTTGGGTAGCATTTGATTTGTTCTATGCAAGCCCCTGTAAGTTTTGATGACTACATATTCTGGAGAACCGAAATGTAGGACATCCTGTAAGTGTAAGATTCTCTCCCATATCCGTAAGTAAGTTTACTTTTGATATATTTGATATAATTATCAGTAAGTGGTAAGAGTATATGTGAGTAAGTTTTCTTTAATTGTAAGTATGTACGTTTGTATTTTGAGTTAAGTATTTTTGGTATTATATCTCATTCAATTTTCTTTATCATCTCTAATCATTTTGATATTCAGTCTGAATTATATATTGTCATCATCTAATCTTTGTTCACCTTGTGCATTATTTTATATATCCATATATGAGCCTTTCGCTCACTGCCGATCTATATTTCTTTGTTTCCCCTGACAGGTTAGATGGGCTAATTAATGGGAAGAGTGCGAGTTGCTGACTTTGAGGAGTTGTAAAGTTTATATTTAGATTTGAATTTGTATAGTTAAGTTGTAGCTTTTATTTTTGGATTGTAAGTTGTTGGAGATTGAGAACTTGTATCGTTTATTGGATTTTTGGAGCATTTTATTTGAGAGATCAATTTCGGGATTTTAAAGATTCTCAGTTCAGAATTTTATCCAAAACTTTTCCGATCATTAGAGTAAAATCAAAGGTTGAACAAACACTTTTAGCTTTGTCAGAGCAAGTCAATCACATCTGTAATATATAAACCAACAGTACCTGTAAACGAGCAATGATGACCAGTAGTGTTTGGTGTTTCATCCGGTTGCCTAGGGACGCCGGCAGCAGCTTCTAGTAAGAGCAAGACAGTTGTTAGTGCAAGTTGGACAGAAAGGCATCAAACCAGCATAAAATTTTTGTTTGAATTTCAGTGACAATAATTTTTAAATTTTAGCAAGAACATGCATAAAATTGGGCTACTCTAAAGTTGGATGGAGGGGGTAGGGACAATAGATTCCGCTCATCTTGCCTACATTCTCATCTGCTAAACAACTAATCCTTTCTACAATGTTTTTTGTTTAAGCATTAAACCTCCAGTTGCTTTGACATTGAGTGGACCATCCATATATTATTGAAATTTAGATGATCTAGCAGTACACATGTATAATTGGTTGGTTTATTTAGTGCTCATTATTTTTTTCAGCACACATGAAAACAGCACGTTAGAGTTTACAGCCTATTTAGATTTAGAAACATTATAAATCTAAGAAGAATAGTCACTATGTTTCAGAAGCCAAGGTGTGCTTGATGGAACACACGGTTTCTGGGTATAGAACTTATAAGTATTAACCTGTCAAAAAGGGAAATGGTGTTGTCCGACATTGATCACCCTACAGATGAGACGGCAAACAGCTGTTAAAATTTGTAACGTAAACAGTGTCCCGCTCTGTAATAGTAACCTCCTTGCTCCGCATCATTTCTACACAGAGCGCAGCCTACTTAAGTTAGGTGCACTGGGCCTAAGCAACGAAACATATTGAACAATATCAAACAACATTTAGGAAAACTCATCTCAATTTAATGCAGAATGGTTCACAAACAAGATGTCCATATCACTCAAAAGATTATATAATATATTTATGAAACAAACACTACATAATATACAATAAAAAAAAATCAGATTATATATAGATTGTGTCTACCATTCTACCAAACTTCAAAAATAAATTCCATGGGCGAATTGAAGCAAGTTTCATGAGATGTGACCAAGTGTACAAACCTATAAACCAGGTCACTTTGACATGTCTGCACATATATCATTCCATTTTAACGGAAATAGGTACATAAAATAAGATGCGGAATTACGTCCTCCAATAAACATCTCTTAGTTGTGAAAAGTTATTGTTATAGGCTGACTAAAACTATTAGTTGTAATATTAGTTAAAACTGAAAACTAATATTATCTTTTATATATATTCTGAACCCTGCTTCGTCTCAATGGTGAGCTCGTTCTTGGCACCTGCAGATTTGGCAAGAGATTAACCATTTTGTGGTGGTATTTTTTTACCAAAAAAATAGAAACTTTCCCCTTAGAGATATGAATAGAATTAATCAAGTAAATTAGGTTAAAAATTACATTTAACCGGAAAAGGCCAATCCAGGCTTAAATAGATAACATTAGTCTTGATCAAACAAAAGAAGTGTGTTTGGTTTGACACGAAGTGCAATAGGTTGTTGTCCCAGAAGCCACTGTAATCTCCGTAGGTGGATGGAGAGGAATATGACCAAACTTTGCCAAAAAATCTGTCTAGAGACCATAAAAGAAAGGAAGAAAGAATTTCACTTAATCATCGACTGTTCATCGATTTATCCAAACAATAGATATGTCATAAGTAGTTCCTAGTAAGAGCAGGACGTTTGTCAAGGTGACAAGGGAGAAAGGGAATCAGTGAAGAAACGTAATTCTAAATCCAAAGAGTTGAAGAGGAAATAGACAAGCGAGGCTAACGCTAGGAAATTGTGATCATTTCATTCAGATCAAAGACGTCCAGCAAATTACAAGTGCTGAAATTCATTAAGGAATCATTTGACAAATTCGAAAAATTTATATTTGAAAGACTATATTTTTAAACGATTTGAATAAATAATAAATATGAATTATGAATAAATATTTTTGTTTAATAATATCTAAACGACATTTTTTCCCCAATTTTACCCATTTTATTGAATAAAGGTTGTTTGACAAGATTTTATTCACAATATTGGAATTATATTTATAACAAATAAAAATATAGAAAAATTAATTTCATTTCAACCAATTATCACTTAATAAAATTGATTATCATAAAATAAAAAGTTTAAGAACTTATTTAAATTTTCAAATTAATTTTATATCGTAAATTATTAAAATATAATATGTTTTATGAATTTAGTTGTTAATAAATATAATATGAAAAATGAAATTTTGCATTTCCCTAAATATTAAATTTTAGTTGAATTCTAATTTATTTTCCTCCTCTTCGATCATGATCAGGTAAACACTTAATAGTTGAAAGGAAAAAAAAACTATTTAAGCTCTTTACTGTAATTTAATTTAGATTATATATGTAATATGCACAACTTATTGGGTTGAGTTAGTATTCTGGACGCTTCCTAGTGTAGTAAAGTCTAAAAGTTGTGGCGAAAGTACTAAAATTTCATCTCGAGTAGTCAAGTAAAAGTATGTCCAGAAATCTTTCCGGATGTCCGTCCAGAAGTCAAATAATAAATGTTATTGAGAAGTGTCAAAACCACAATCTATCAAGGAGTCCTTACGTTACGTTGATAAGCAATAAAGATAAAGATGTCAAGAAGTCTGAGTCATATATGCCGAGAAGTTTAAATGATAACATGTCAAGAAGTTTGGTAGAAATGAATTATCGAGAAGTCAAGATAAAGGGATTATCGTGTAGTGTAGAAATGCAGTTGTATTGAGTTATCGAAAAGTGCAAAAGTTTCAAAGGAAATTGAGTTCATGACATATCCACTTAACGAAATTCACGGGATAGTACATAAAAAATTGACAAGTAACAGAAGCATCTGTCACACCCAGTATTGCTCAAACACTAAGCATGAAAGAAGAAAAATTTACAACAAGAGTTAAATGATTGATACTTCTTGTAAAGATCAATATCCAAACGTCGAAATTCTTCATCAGAAATCCATGTACACTCCAACCAAGGCTTATTCTTCCATTTAATCAAATAATTTTGTTAGGTACCTCTTTGAGTTGAAACAACACTTGTGTCCATGACATCTTTGATCTGATCATGAGTATTAGACGCTAGTGGGGGCAATCGAGCAGGAGCTACAAAATCAGTTGTGTTGTTTTTGTTGCCCTTGTAAAGCATGAGGTCTTCAATGTTAAATATTTTACTTATTCTCATTTCGCTAGGTAGCTCAAGAACACAGACATTGGAAATAATTTTGTGACTAATTTTATAAGGTCCAATAACCTTGTAATAGAGTTTCTTGTACTTGTTGTTCTGGAAACGTTCTGGACGTACATGAACCATAACATTATCGTCAACTTCAAATTCAGCATGTCTACGATGCACATCTGCCCTGTTCTTGTAATCAACATTTCTTCTAGTAATTTTTTGACGAACATCAGCATGCATGAATTTGATGAATATGTTCAGCAAAAGCCTCCGCATCAGCACTTTGTTGACCAGAAATTGGTAATGGAATCAAATCAATTATTTTTTTCGATCACAGGCCCAGAACAATCTCAAAAGGACTATGACATGTGGTCCGATTAGTAAAACTGTTGTACTCGAACTCAGCCATAGGAAGGACCTGATCCCAAATTGTTAGTTTGTCCTTAATTAAACAGCGAAGTAGATTTTCAAGACTTTTGTTTGTCCGTCTGTTTGTGGATGATAGGCGGATGAAAACTTTAGTTCTGTATTCATTAGACGCCACAAGGTTCGACAAAAATAGCTAGTAAATTTCACATCCCGATCTGAAACTATAGTCTTAGGCAACCCATGTAGTCGAACAACCTCTATAAAGAAGAGTTTTGCTATATTTACTGCACCAAAAGTCTTTGAACAAGCAATAAAGTGCGTCATCTTTTGAAAATCGATCAACAATTACAAATATGGAGTCATGTCCTCTAATTGTTCTTGGTAATCCAAGTACAAAATCCATACTTAAATCTTTCCATGGTTGAGTAGGGATCGGTAGAGGCATATATAATCCAGTATTCTTTTTTGTTCCTTTAGCCATTTGATAAACTCGACATTGTGCTACAATAATAGCTACATCATGCTTTAGACTAGGCCAATAGAATCTTTCTTCCAGCATAACAATTGTTTTGTCTCTGCCAAAATGACCACGATTATGCAATTCCAAAATGATTTGATCAGAACAAAAGTAGAAGGCAAACAAAGATGATTACTCTTAAATAGATAACCATCTTGCAGAGAAAAATTAGAATGATGTTGGTGTTGTCTAGCTGATAGGTCAGCATAGGTATCTCGGAAGTCTTTGCACGTTAGATAATCGTCTTTCAACCTTTCGAAGCCCACAACCTTTACCCATTGTATACAATATATAGATGACTCGACTGAGAGCATCAACAACCTTATTTTTTATTTCAGCCTTGTGCTTAATGACAAAAGAATATTCTTGTAGTAATTCAACCCATTTTCCATGTTTTTTGTTCATTTTCTTTTGACTATTGATGTGCTTGAGGGCTTCATGATCAGAATAAAGAACAAATTCTTTATAGATGAGATAATGTTGCCAATATCGAAGGGCTTGCACCATTGCATAAAACTCTTTCTCATATGTAGTGTACTTTAACTTTGCATCGTTTAATTTCTTTCTAAAGTATGTTATTGGATGACCCTCTTGGCTGAGTACTCCTCTAATCCCTACATGTGATGCATCATACGTTACCTCAAAAACTTTTGAAAATCTGGTAGCTTAAGTACCGGGGCTTGAGTCATGCACTCTTTGATCTTTTCAAATGCTTTAGAAGCGGCTAGCGTGCACTTAAACTGCCCTCTCTTCATGCAGTCTGTTATAGGAGCCATTATAGCGCTAAAAATTTTAATAAAGCAACGGAAGAAAGTTGTCAAACCGTGAAAACTTCTGACTTCATGCAATGATTGAGGCACTGGCCAATTAAGCATGGCTGTAACTGTTTTCCCAGTTGCACAAGTAGAAGGGGGGGTTGAATACTTGTGTGTCTTTTCTGCCTGATTTAAAATCAAATCAATAACAATAAACAGATATGAATTCAGAACAAAGATCAAACACAAAGATAAGAATAAGTACTGTTTGTATTATTGATTTGTAAATACAAAACTCTCCTAGGGTGTACACAAACCCTAGCAGCTTCTCTGTGTTTATCACAGCAACTCTCTCTATTTCTATGCACTCACAAAATTTCACTCAGACAAATTTTGCTTCGACTTTTCACACCTTTACAATTAGGTTACATAGAGTTTATATAGAGAGTTACCTATCAGCTAATAACAGAAAGATAAATTACAATAGGAATAGAATTCATAATTATTAGTTGACAGTTTTCTCCTGCAATTGTTCTTCCTTGTTTTTATAGCATATCTGCAATATCTTTGGCTTTATCTTCGAAGACTTCCCTTATCTGTGATCATCTTCCAAATTTAGCTTTTACTTTATAGACTCTGAATTCTCCAGACTCTATCAGACTATAGACTCTGAATTCTTCAGACTCTGCCAGATTATAGACTCTGAACATTTGTAGATTCTGACAGATCTTAGTCTCCGATAGTCTATAGACTCTGATCACCTTCCAGACTCTGATCTTCATGCAGACTCCGAATTTACTTTATGCAGAAATTCTTCTAAGTACAAGTATCTTGAGTGTTGACCATCTAGACTCTGATTATTCATTTCAGAGACTAGAAAGACTTATTACAGATAAACTAATCTAGACCCTGTTCTAGTATTTTGTACATCATCAAATGAATATATCCCTAACAATCTCCCCCTATTTATGCTTTATAAAATGTAAGCATAAATCCAGGTTTGATGATGTCAAAACTAAAGAATAAAACACTTAGTCTAGAACAGTATGAAAGAATTATAAAGGAAAAAGAATTACTTCTTAATTGATCCTCTCAAAGGCTGGATTATTCTTCAAAAATGAATTGAGCATATTGTCCTCCACAATTGCAAGAGCTTCACCAACAAATGTCTTCAATTTCTTTATATCTTCGTTTGAACATTTGATCTGACAGTAAGCTGCTCTCAGATCATTTGCACTGCTTTCTTGATCTTTTAAGTCCTTCAACATCAGAACACTAACTTTCCCACTCATAGGCTGAAACCCAAAGTAATGACCCACACCTTCTTGAAATTTAATCTGTTTTTCCTCCAATGGCATGACTTGATCATTTCCCTCAGTATCAACATATTTTAAGGAAAATTTGCCCATTTGTCGATTTGCCTGTTTGTGCAAAGTCAGCTTTCTATCAATCTCCTTGAACCATTTGTGTGTGACAGCCTCTTTGCTCTTGATAACTTCATAAGCAATTTGAAGGAAAAATCTAATATACTGCAATTCCTCAGTCTATTTGAAAAATATGAAGTTTGATTGACTGATCCATCTAGCTGATCCACCTTCTAAAAAATAAACCAGCATCTCATTCTTCACCTTTTCTGTGCCTCCCTGTCCTCCTTGCATCTTTCTTTCATAAACATTATAAACAATTTGAGCAGACACCACTTTATTTAAATGCTTCTATGTGATCTTCTCAAACTGCCTATCTGTCAAGGATTGAGGATCCCTGGTTAGAGTAGATGTTTTGTCAATGTCAGATTCTTCAAAACCTCCGAGACCTATCTTCTTTTTAGCTCTAAGTTGCAGATTTGATTGACTNGATGTTCTGTCAATGTCAGATTCTTCAAAACCTCCAAGACCTGTCTTCTTTTTAGCTCTAAGTTGCAGATTTGATTGACTGCACTTCCAGTATGAAGGTTCTTGAGTTTCATCAGAGTCTGTTTTCTTTCTTTGTTTATCAGAGTCTGACTTAGACTCTGATTTCCCATGTCCAGTCTCTGACTGATGTGGTTGAGATTTGGATAATGCAGCCACTCCAGAATGCTTGAGTGATACATCACCAGGACCCCTAGGACCATGAGAACTATTTCCATCATCACCATCTCTCCTCCTTTTAACTCCCCTTTTATCATCTCTGCATGAATCATCCTTATTTCTCCTAGAGGAAGATTCACCTCTCTTCTCCCCCTTTTGGACATCATCAGAACTAGTAACAGCCAATAAAATTTGTTCAAGAACTGTGGAGATATTGGCCTGTGCTGCAATGACAGAATCAACCTTTGTGGTTAAATCAGAGACTGTTGATTGGAGAGAAGCTTGTGTAGAGGTGATAGCAGCAAGAGCATTCTTGAAAGCAACCTCTTTTGATAATTGAACTGAGTGAATTCTATCAAATTTGGTACTAAGCAGAGAAGTAGTATTGCCAACACCAGTAAGTTTGGTTTGAATGTGAGAGATGTCTTTGACCACAGTAGCCAATTGTTTAGCAACATTCTCTGTCTCAGCTTTAACATCCCCATCCAGAGCTTAATCTTCTTCACCAGGGTAGTGACCATGTTCCTGGAGATAAGTTTTTTTTTGAAAAGCTTTCATTCTCTCAGACTGATGAATAGCCAGAACACATGCAAAAGAATCTTTATTAGTGAAGCCTCTTTTCTGGGCAGACTCCCATGACTGAGGAAATACTTGATCAAAATAGACAAAAGAAGGTTAAACTTGATCATCATCTTCAGAAGTGCACGCCTCAGTAACAGGCTCAAGGGATGTAAGAGGAAGTGTAGACTCTGGTGGTGTAGACTCTGAAACTGCAAGCGAGACTATAGACCCTGACTCCCCTTGAGAGTGATCAGAGACTGTGGCCTCTGGAAGTCGAGCCCTAATAGGCATGATCAAAAGTGGTTCTTCTGACTTCAAAGTTGCAGCCTCAGGCATATTGAGAGGGTCATCCACCAAAGCCTCCATGACTCTATCTGCTCTCCTTGCTAGAGAATCCACCAGATGATGTTGTGGTCTCTGAGTAAATGACTTCTGAGCAGCAAGAGCCTCCTCCTTCTTACCAATCTGCACAATCAAACAAAGTGAATTTTCATCCATCCCCTGCTCCAACTTATTGGACCAATTCTTTGAAAAATCTTGATCCAATAAGTAAAGCTAGGTTCAGGATACCCTAATCTCTCAGTCTCACAGTGGGGTTGGGCACCCACTTTCTCAATCTCACTCAGGCTCTCTACAGCCTTTTCTACCTCTCCTTTTGCCTGGACCAGTGCCAGCCTCTCAGATATTTTTTCACTCATTTGGGAAGGTGCACTCAAGAATCCTACAGAAGAGGGGTTGAGAGATAAAGATTGTACTTCAATACCTGAACCACCTTGATGGAGGGGAACCCCTTCATAAGTCTGAAGGCTAGGGGTTTCCACCAAGGGGTGAGCAGCAACAGATTCTGAACCCTTACTATCATCTTCTTTCTTATCAGGGTCTGTTGGATCCAGTATTCCAGTCTCAGGGTCTATCCTAGACTCTGACTGCTTCAGTATGACTTCATTAGAAGCCAAAGTCTGAGTGTCACCATCTTGGACTGTTTGTGCATGAGACTCCCCCTCAAGGTGGATAGACTCTGATAGACAAGGATAAAAAAGTACTTCTTGAGCATCCATCAGAGGTTGTCCCCCTATATCACTGGGGTTCTCATGAGCAGTTTGTTGAGTTGCCAAGGAGGGCCTTACAGCATACTCCCCTGCCCCACTATCACCCAACCTCTGACTAGGTGGTTCTTGTGTGGGTGAGGCAGACTGAGCATCTTTATCACTAGTCACCACTGGTGCACTAGTCCCATCCTCCAACTGCCTAGCATCACCTGCTACCTCCTGTGGTTCTACCATAGTTAATACATCCAAGTATCCATTGCAGGCCCTGAGATGGATTGCATTGATTGCCTGGGCATCTGTGAGATTGAAGAGGTCCTGCAGTTCCCTTCTTACTCTTTGAAAATATGTGCCCTTGAATTGATCCAGTCTACTTTGGTAGGTTGGATAGATGTATTTGTTGGCAATTGTACCTATATTATGGACAAGATAGTCAGCCACCTGTCTTGACAGAGGTTGAATTTGAGAGATCCATTGAATGGCTGTCCTGTAGGTAACTCCATTATCCCAAATTGCTTCATAGTTAAAAACTGGTTGCTCAATCTCAGTTTCCAACTCAGCAACAGACTCTAATTCTCTCCTTTTGTAGATCTTAAGCTTTTTAGGCTTCTTTGTGATTTGCTATTCAGAGTCTGAAACTCCTAGTGCTTTGAGAACTTCAGTTGTTCTGCCTTCTATGAGCCCAGCTACTTTTGCTTATAATGAAGAGTTGAATATGTAGCTGTATAGATTTTTGACCACATCCTGTGCAGACATTTGTAGCTC
>QRFB01001552.1:49745-64936 GCA_008931105.1 Oenanthe javanica | reverse complement strand
TTGTAGCAAAGATCATTCTAATACAAATTAGATTGAAAGTTACATCTGTGTTTACATTATTTCATGTTACATGTCTTGATAAACACTNTCCCAGAACAAGAAGCTGAAATTCAAACTGAATTTCAGATTGTAGCAAAGATCATTCTAATACAAATTAGATTGAAAGTTACATCTGTGTTTATATTATTTCCTGTTACATGTCTTGATAAACACTTTCGTAATTCCATCAGTTCTTCAAGCTTCTAACAAAGTTCATTTCTAAAAGCAAGAAAATTTTTGAAGTATACATTCACCCCCCCCCCCCTCTGTAACTTCTGGGTCTCTAAATTCCTAACATAATCTCAAAGAAAATACATAGAAGAATCTCTCGACTATTTAAAATATATATATATATATATATAGGCAGATGCTCAAATGAGAACCCACTTTAAAATGAAAACTAAGACTTAATCTCAGTCATTCAAATTTTAAAATCTTATTAAATTTTACCCATTCAATTAAATATATTTCTCTCTCTTTACTAACATACCCATTTCCAGATATACATACATATATACGTACATCATAATCATGTCTTCATCGAGTTCATCATCTCTAGTGAGATATTACTTATTTCTGATGAAACAATCTCAATCTGATCATCTCTCCGACGATGATTATGAATCAGATCCGAGTAACACTCATCTTTATTACCATGACAACACATTTTTACCAATCACCGCCATCATTTACGAATGGTGACACTTTAACCACAACATCAATGTATGTATAATAACTAACATTTTAGATATGTTACATCATAATTAGACCATTTAGACATACTCAAAGTGGGGGATAGAGATTTGGATTCAGAAAAATTAGTGATTTACATTAAAAATTTGGTGATTCGCGTTTAGATTTTGGCAATTTGTACTTCAGTTTAGTGATTTGTTCATTTCCTGTGGTGAAATCTCTAAAAATACAGTTGGTGGTGGTAGTGATATGATTATTCGAAGTATTGGTGGGGGTACTATGTAGTGATGGACTATTGGTGGGATTTAATGATAGTGACCAAGTTGATGCTAGTGAATTAGTAATGATTGTGAACTGATGACAATATGGTAGTGCAGGGGTGTGTGTATATATGTATTGATATAATGTATATATGTTTAAGTTTTGGTGATTTGAATTTAAATTTGGTGATTCTGTTCTAGCATCTTAGTTCTCGTTATAAGAGGTTCTTATTGGAGTAGCTCCCTATATACTATATATATAAGCCACGCTTTAAAAGAATTTGAATATTATGAAAAATATCTGAATGAACATTTTATAAAATCTTTAAACTATATATTATTATAATTGAATAAAGAGATTAATGTTCCTAAGGTTACCTCACGTAACTTTTCTGAGGTAAAAAAAATTCTCATATAAATACACAATGGTGTTATTGTAATTACAGACAATCATATACAATTATAAAAATATTCACACTAAAAAATACTAGTACCATAGGTAATTTTCCTGGGGTAACATCGAGAACTTTATTCTCTTCAATAAAAGTCTAACTTCATGGCGCCAAAAATATATTTATTAAAAAATATTAAAGAACCCTAAAGAATACTTCAAAGAATCTTATTATTTAAAAAATACTTCAAATTATTTTTATAATATTTTTAAAATTTTGAAGTGTATTTTAACTAGTGAGATTTTTTGAAGTGTTTTTTATGATTGTCTAATGCTTTTCACTAAAATATTTAATAAAAAATAGTTTTGGCATTATGATTCATATAGATGATCAAAAGTTTTTTATATATGTATTGAGATTCTTTAAAATGTTTTTAATAAAATTGGTTTATTATTTTTCTTCATATTTTCTTTCAAATATTGAGATTTTTTATGATGCTCAAATCGATATTAAAATTTTGTATGATGTTCAAATACAAAGGTTTTTTTTATATAATATCTTACTATTAAAATATTTAGTTGAATCTTAATATTAATATACTTCATCAAATATTAATATTTTACAAATATTAAATATACTTAATAGAATCGTAAAATTAGAAAATTATATAATATTAAATTAGATTAGATTAAATTAAATTTTAATTACTTGATATAATTTTAATAATAATAGTCTATCAATATTAAAAACACTCAGTTAAATCCTATTTTTTATTAATATTCTAAATTTAAATTCAACATTCTACTAATATTAACACACTTATTCAAATTAAAATTTAATTATTCTACTCTTATTAAACACTTAGGGGGGTTTGGATTATATTGGGGAAAAAGAAATGAGTTTAGAAAGGGAATTAAAGAGAAATAAAAAGAATGAGTTTGAATTGTTATCCTTGTTTGGTTTTGATCCGAAAATAAAATAAATAATTATTTTTTTAATAAATTATTTTTTGCATATTATTATTTTTGGTATTAATATAAAATATAATTATATAGAGGATGAAAGTGAGTGAATGCATAGAGAGAAAAAGAGATAAAGGAAAGAGAAAAGAAATACTTTGGGAGATGTGGAGAATGTGAGTGGAGTAGTTTTGGGTAAAATCAAAATTTAAAAAGGTCAAATGGAATAATTGTTTTTAAAAACAAACAACAACAAAAAGAGTGAATATGGTTGTTTCCTTTTCTCTTTCCTCGTTACTCCCAACCAAACGTCCCATTAATGGAATCTTAATATCTAATTACATATACAATAATAAAATATAATGCTAGATTAAATTACATTAAATATTAATTATAAATTATTCATTAAAATTTTAACATTAATATTTTCACTAATATTAAAATAGTTAAACAAATCTTATTATTTACAATTATTATAATCTTAAGAAAGTTTAATAGAATTCTATTTTTAAATAAATATTAAAACACTTATTTGAATCCTAGATTAATTTTAAGACTATCTTATAAGTTTATTAAAAATATATTATTAAAATTCTTTTATATGTTTAAAAATTAATTTAGTAAGTAAGAATTGGTCCCTAATAAATATTTTCTTAAGATTCTTTTATGTGTTCATTAGTAGTTTGTATGTAATTAAATAATATTATTTTACAAAGTGTGATATAAAATATTTTATTAAATAAGATATTTATTTTAAAGATATAAATATTTAGGTGTTCTATAAAAGATTCAATTAAGTGTTTGTACAATATTTATATTTTATATTTTTCTTTGATGATAAAACTTACATAGTAAAACCTATTTTTTAAAATATATGTAAATGTGTTTAAATTTATACATAGAATTTGATTATTTTCAAAATAATTTTAATATTTTTTAAATATTAACATAATAAATTGGGAGAGATCTTATTAAACATTATTATAAAAGAAATCTTTGAATGAGTTTTTTTTTTATAAATTTTTAAAATTCTTGTATGTATTATGCAATTAAACCAGATATGTATTATAAAAATAAAATATATTTTCTTCAATTAGTTCATTAGATACATAAAAATGGCATGTAAGGAAAAAATATTAATTTGCAATCATGTGAATATAGTAAGAATCCTTATATATGTTCAATAAATTTGAAATATATTTATGATCTTATTATATAATTCTCATGCTAGCGGTTAATGATTTAATCAATGTGTCTTAAATTGATATAGATGTAAAGTTTGAAAGATATATAACTGATTAAAGTTAATTATGGAAATCATGTAACTCATATGATATACAGTCTTATCATATCTTCACATGTATATGTATTAATTACATATGTTTTTTGATTTTCCAAATCTGTCCTTTTGCTCTGCATATGGTATAAAGTTTATTAAAATAATTTAATGTGTGAAATATCTTAATCTTTAGATTAAAAACAAATCAATGGCTAAAAGATAGATTCTCTCGGTTCTCTCATTTTGCTAAAAGATATCTTATCCTTTTGATCTGTTTTGACTTTTAATTAGTTTTTATTTAGTGAGGGCTATAAGTTTCTTCTCGTTCAATATATATATATATNTATATATATATATATATTCCAACTAATTCAGGGCCTCTAGCAAACAAGTGTTCTTACAAGTGCTCTAAGGCTGATTCTTAAAATAAATCTAACTCTTACTTTCTAACAATGCTATCACATTTGTTTATATTACATAATTGTCCAAAAGATTATGTGTCAATATGTTATTGGTCATTTCCTTAAAAATTATAGGGGTTTTTTCAAAAATACCTAAGGATAAAATATTTTTTACAAAAATACTGACTTTTTTAAAAAAAATTACAAAAATACGATTTTTTTGAATTCTTTTTGCAAAAATACGGTTTGCAACTTTGCAACCATATTTGCAACTGAAATCAACCGAAATCAACCACAGATGCAACTTTAAAATTTAGTAAAAATAATTATTTTTTGGTTGCATAATACGTTGCTTAACAAGTTGCACGGTTAATATCAAAATGCAACCATAAATGCAACCAAAAGCAACCAAAAGCAACTTCAATTATATTTCAGAAAAATAGAAAAATAAGTTGCATCTGGTTGATTTTGGTTGCAAACCGTATTTTTGAAATTATTTTTAAAAGTGGTAGTATTTTTGAAAATAATTTTAAAAAGATAGTATTTTGGGTAATTTCCCAAAATAATATGGAGGCTGCGTGCATTAATATGTGTCCCGCCAAAAAAAATGTCATAGGTAATTTGGAAATACTTTTGGGATCCAATTCCAGACATCTGGCATTACTCAACTTTAATTAATATGTAATTAGAAGAGTTCTAACGTTTTATACGATGTTTTGTGGCGTTGAGAGATCGACCTGTGACACAGACCACCACCTCACACATTTATTAAAAAACATTCTGCATCCCACAAGGCCACAACTACAATAAAAAACATTGGCCGAAGTTCATATATCAGAGGGCAGTGCTCCTGTCTACGATTTAGTTAAAGAGTTGTTGCAGATTAGATGTCTACATTTTTAACTATTAAGTAATAAGTGATTATAGAAAGAGAAAATCGAACACGAAACCTATTGAAGAACATCTCATTTCCTTATATCTTAAAAGATCATGAAAATGGAGGGATACTCTGTTCATGCCTGAAGAAATTACCAGGATCGACAATGGACTTAACCCTAACCAATCTATCGAAATTATTCTTGAAATACTTTTTACCCCATATGCTTGCTTGCTTGTAGCTTGTTGGACCTTCTTGTCTGTTGACTCCCAAATCAAGATCATTGTAATTTACATATGAAGTTCTTGGATTTTGTGTTACATATGGTGTCAAGTACCTGTACAATTCTCTGATCCAATTTATCTTCTTCTCTGTATTTCCATCAGTCTGCACTCTCATGTAGATCATGAACAATGTTCCAGCTCTATGTGGGAATGGAATTGCAGATTCTGAAATTTCATCCATTTTACCTCCGTAGGCTGTCAAGACAAAATTCGTCGTTCCAGGATCATTTTCAAGAAGCCTTGTCCATATGCCATTTAAACCTTTTCTTGAGATTGGTCTTTCGGCATAACTTGATTTGGCTTTAAAAGGGATCTTGAAAGATGTTCTGTTCAATAGAACTTCTGGAGATTCTTCTGTTGAAAACAGAGAGAAGCGTAATGCGGATTGAATGTAACTTAGTTCAGCACAATGTTCTTTTGCCAGCCCTAGCTCTTTGAACTCTGTATTCATCATTGAAAGTAGTTCATCTTGTCTCCCAAGAAAGAAACCTGAAAACCTTAATCTAATTGTTTTTTCGTCTTTGTTTGTAGTAAGAGAATCATCGCTTAATACTGTTCTAGCTCCTGGATTAGGTTTATATTTCCATATAGTAGCTGCTAAAACTCTGATTTCAACATCTTTAGGAAGCTTAGGGGCAATAGTTTGCCACGTATGAAGAATTTCAGTGCCATTTTCCTCTATAGTTTTATCAACTCGAAAAGCTGTCACAATCTCCGGAATTGGAACTAGCTTTAACTTCCAAGAAAGAATGACACCGAAACTAGAAGCACCACCTCCTCTAATAGCCCAAAACAGATCTTCTCCCATTGATTTTCGATCCAAAATTCTTCCATGCACATCAACAATACGAGCATCGATCACATTGTCAGCAGCAAGACCATATTTTCGTCGCAAATTGCCATAGCCTCCGCCACTAATGAGTCCACTAACACCAACAGTGTACCAAAATCCACCTGGAAATCCAAGTGTATTACTTTTTTTGGAAATGCTATAGTAAAGTTCACCTAAGGTTGCACCGGATTGAACCCATGCAGTGGCTGCCACATGATCAACATCGATAGAATGGTAGTTAATCATATCAAGCAACACAAAAGGTGCTTTTGACACATATGACAGCCCCTCATAATCATGGCCTCCTCCTCTGATCCTCATTTGAATGCCATGTTTTTTCGAGCAATAAATAACCGTCTGTACCTGAGAATCCTCTACTGGTGTAACAATGACAAGAGGTTTCGGAGTTCTCGAGGTCGCGAATCGAAGGTTGTTTATGGAGAAATCCAAGACAGATGTGTAAGATGAGTTTTGTGGGGTGTAAATAACTTTGGCAATCGAATTTGAGTTGGGAGAAAAACGGGTTAGACACTGAAGAAAATCTTCATGCGTATCATAAGTTGATGAAAGTGTCAATGAAAAACTAAAGAAGAGAAAAATAGTTGCAAATAAAATCTTCATGTTATTTGATTGTTGACTTGTGATGGTTTATTATGGATTTGAGAAATGAACATGCCGTCTTATATATAGAACATCTGATACATTTAACTTTAGATCGATAAGAGTAATCTGACCGAAAAATAAACCTTTAGATAATGTCAACATGATCTAGAAACAAAGGAAGACTTGTGATATTTGAAAGATATGGTTTATTTTTCCTTTCTGTAATGTTTTGAAATTTATAAATGAGTGTTTCTTTCGCTTCGATTCAAGTAGTTTAACTCTTTGGAATCATCAGTACGCGTACATGTTTTTTTTGGGACAAATTAATTCTAAGTTCTCTGACTTATTAGTCATTTTTTATTTAAGTGTCTAAACCAAAAATGTAAATTTATATATAATTAAACTTTTAAAATTTTCTTATCAAAGTCCTTCCGTCAAATTTTATTAAATGTCTGTTAACTTTTGTTTACGTGACATCCTAGATAAATTAATTTTAACGTTCATAAACTATTAAGCATTTTTTTATGTAAGTCCCTAAATTATTAGGAATTTCTTATATAAGTCCTGACCTGAAAATTTAAATTTAAATCTCAATTTTATATTAAAAATCACATTTATTGCTCTTTTATTTTTTATTCACTTTTATTCTTTTTAGTTTATAATTTTATTATTTTCTTTTTTAAATTTGCATATATTTGTATTCTAAAAAATATTAGAAAATTAATATATATGTACAATGTTTTCATTTTAACTTTGTCTATATTTATATTTTTAGTAAATTTTATAAAATTGGTGTATACAAGATAAAAAATTATTTTATATTTATTTCTGACATGCAAATTTTAGATGTATATCACATTTTGGTGAATGAATTGTTTTTATATAATTTCAATAAATTAGAATATATAAAATTATAAATTTGCATTTTTAAAAAAATAAATAAAATATTAAAGTTTTTAAATATATAAGTCCATGTATTTTTATAGTTCAGTTAACATTACTCATTTTAATATAATTGTATTTGTATAAATTAAAATTGGATTTATATATTTGTGTTTTTTAGAACACAAATATATGCAAAGTTAAAAAAGAAAATAAGTAAAATTCTAAAGTAAAAAGAATGAAAGTAAATAAAAAATAAAAGAGTAATAAATATAATTTTTAATATAAAACTGAGATTTAAATTTAAATTTTCAGTTCAAGTACTTACATAAAAAATGTCTAATAGTTCAGGGATTTACATAAAAAATGTTTAATAATTTAGGGATCTTAAAATTAATTTATCTTTATTTAGGATATTATATCAATAAAAGCTAACAGATGTTTAATGAAATTTGATGGAAGGACTTTGATAAGAAAAATTTAAAATTTTAATTACTTATCAATTTATATTTTTAGTTCATAAACTTAGATAAAGAATGACTAATAATTGAGAAATCTTAGAATTAACTTGCCCTTTTGACATTTGCGAATACCATGTTGTTACCTACACGTTGTTTGATAAATATTGTTGTTTGATAATTGTTGTTTGATAAATATTGTTCGATCGTTTACCAATATGATTGCGCATACAGCCAAGAAATGGATGTATCGTTGACTTTTAACAGGAGTGCACAATGCCACAATCTATACATAAATTAATTATCATGTGACGGTTTGACTAATATATAGTTTCTATATTTTTAGTTAATTGTTGCTTACAATTTTCGCATATATGTTTATATATGTTTGAGAATGAGATACAAAAAATAAATAAATTATATTTAATATAACTTTTTTTTATTTTAAATAAAAGTTTAAATTTAAATTTGTATTTCATATATGTGAAATTGTTAAACCTAATCATAAACATAATAATATATTTTTAATTTAATTTAAAAATACATCAGAAGTGCATGGATTTGGTGACCCTGGTTGGCGACGCTGTCTATCCAAACAGGTGGGTTAGGTGTGTATGTCACTGAAGGTGCTAAAGATATTTGTCTATGTAGCTTCTCGTATTTTGTGAGATTGTGATGAGATTCTTATTGGGAACTGGCTTCTTTCGGTACAAGATTCTCTACAATTGGTACTCTCCGATATGGATTTGGCAAAATCAACCATTAAAGAGTCTGTCCCCTAAACATACGCACTACTTCGCGGACATTAATTTTAGTGGTATTTGCAAGTTTATGATTTCTCAAAGAGACAAGAAGCAGTCTTCTAACTGAGCATTCGGTCGGTTCTGTCCAAAACCTGACTCAACCGAATAAACCGGAAATTGAAATTTTAAATTTTCATGAACCAGACTGAACTGAAATTTTGATATGGACCGAACCGGAACCAAATTTTTTTCGGTTTGGTTCAGTTTTTTTTCTTGAAAAATCGAATTTTTTCACAAATATCATAAATATTTTTGTATCTTTCATTATAAAATATCATAAATATTGTTGGTTTATATGTGGGCCCCAAGCTTTGCCACAACGCTCGTCGTCGTCGTTGTTGTCGCTGGTCGAAGTTGCCTTGCCACAGGCAAGTGGCGTAGGAACTAAGTGGAAGGATGTTTGTGGCTGAGGTTATGGATTTGCTATGGCTCTTTCAAGTTAATTGGTTTGTTGTGATATATCTGTGTGTGTTTAGGCAATGGATCTTAGTAATTTAGTTTGAATGTTGACATTGTAATTGCCTACGCCTGGTGACTGTGTATATAAAAATATAATATATAAATTTTAATACAAGTAATTCAGTCTATTCGGTTCGAACCGAATATTTTAAAAAAAAATCGGATTGAACCGGTTTTTATTTCTATCTATTCGCTTCAGACCGAATACACCAAATTTTTAGAAAATTAGAATCGGACCGGACCAAATTTACACAGTTCGATTTTTCGGTTCCGATTAAGTTTTGCTCAGCCTTACTTCCGGTGCTTGGGACCCAACCATACTCAAGATTTTTTATTGTTGCGTTACAGACTCATGATTCCTTTGTTTTCTAATGGGGCACAATGTCCTTTGTGTTTAAGTCGTATACATGTATTTGGGGAGCACGCGGTTCAATGTCAAAAACAACTAAATTTTAAATATAGATATGACTTGGTTAGAGATGTATCAGCTAAGAACGAGGCACCTGTCAATTTTCTCACCCCTTTAAGTGAAGTTAGACTAACTTTTAAGTGAGCTAGGTGATGTATTGATTTACGGTTAGGATGCAGGAAAATATACTTGTATTGATCTCACGGATTTCTCCTTTGATTAGATTTGGTAATGAAATTTTTATAGTTGGTTAGACAGCGATGCAAAGGTGCGTAAACATGATCAGGGATGTAGAAATGACCAACATAGATTTATGTCGTTTGTTTTTTAGAGGTTTGAGTTTTTAGCTTCCGAATCCGTTGAGTTTTTTAGGAGAGTTCAAAATATTATGAATAAGAACGTCATAACTGCAATTTCTGCGGAATATGAATTTAAAATAATTAGATTTGCTATTCAACAGTGACTTGCGACACAGTTTATTACCCGTATATCTCGTACACTTTTATAGTTTTCACTTTTTTTCAAAAAAAATTAAGAAAGGAAGTCTATAGGAATTTTGCGCTAGTCTTTTTATATCATAATTCATCATCCATGTCGATAGTTTCGTGGTGACGTTAGATAAAGTTACGTGCATAAAAGGGGTGCTTTATTAACTAGATGTCAATTTGTTCAAAAATAAAGATGATATTTATGCCTGCGTTGACATAATAACTCGTGCTTCGTTTGAATTATTGTCTAAAATTGACCTGAACAAAAAATGCTGTTGTAATTTACAGTTATTTTTCATAAAAGATGAAATACAATTTTTTTGTAAAAGTATGTAGCGATTTATTTTCTTCAAGATAAAAATAAATAAAATTATATTTAAATTTTATCAAATAATTAATTAATTTTTTTTAAAATGACCGTTATCATGATGAATAAAAATAATATCAAACACACCCTAAATATACAACTTTTGCTAGGAAAAATTAGGAAATGATCCTTCCTTCCCCATCTTTCTTTTTGAATGTTTCATTTATTTATTAATATAATTTTTAAATAATATTCTTTTATTAAATTTAAACATAATTCTTTAAATAATATTTTTATTTATTTTAAAATTTTATAATTAAGTTCAACAAGTTTGACTAAAATTTTACAATAATACATACTTGAAAAAATTTAAAATTTTTTATTGTTAAAAGATATATATATTCATGATACAAAAATTAATTAAAATTTAATCATTATCATATAATGAATAAACACGTAAAACAAATATCTAAAAGACGAATTAATATCTAACATCAAAAAATAATATTCCAAAAAAACGAAAATATGATCTAATTCATACAAGTTAATCTTTATAGTTAGTGGTGATTATCAACACCGTATGTAGATTTGGCATCATCAAAGTGTCAGCCAATGAGATCAATAATTTATTAACCAAACAAATGATTTGGATTGACCGCTCATTCGCTCCGGTTGGGTCAACCCCATCCAACATCTAATATTTATGTAGATTTCATTAATCGCTGGTCATGAAAGACGGCTCTAAAAACAGCTGCGATTAGTTCTTGGGCAGTAACTAGCCTTAATTCATTGCTAAAAAGGACCTTTTTAGCATCTTTAAGGTTGTGAGAAAAAGACTCTCGAGGAGTCGAGGGCGTCGTTTTTAGCATCTTTCTGTATTCTTGTTTGACTTGTTCCCTCAGCGGCATTGCTATTTAAAAAAGTCAAAAGTTTTGATAGAAATGTACATCTACAAAAATTAATGTTATCAGATACGTAATTAACGTAAAGGATTTGGGGGTGTATTTGAGATTATTGTTGCCGGAAGTAATTAACAACTTATTTTTTGAAAAGTATGTAAAAAAATGTTTAGTGAATTCTAAAAATAGCTTTTCTAGTTTTCTATAAAATAATTACAGGTTTCATTCTTAAATCATCGCAAAAACATTATTTTTTTATATTATATCTCAAAATATACTTTAAAAAAAACATTCATCTAATTTTTCTTATAGCAGTTTTTTCTACACCACAACAGTTTTAAACAACAATCTCAAATAAAACCTTAATCTTACATATTTGTTATTAAGGCCCGTTTAGGTAATTTTTTGCTGAAAAATAAATAAATAATTATTTAACAAATTTTAAAAATAGTTTTTTCGAAATATATTTATGATAAAAACCGGTTTTCAGATCTAATCCTCAATACTAGGGCTGGCAAAAAAATCCGATATTCGTCCGAAATATCTGTATTATAATCCGGAAAAAATGGATATTATCTGTATCCGGAAGAAACCGGATATTATCCGTATCCGAATCCGAAGATTCCGGATACGGATATAGATATAGGCACATCCGTATCCGAAATTAATTATATATAATATATATAAATATATATTTTTAATATATATAATGTATAATATTTTTTTAATATATATAATATATAATTATATATTTTTAAACTCATTTATAGTTATAAGCTCATTTATATATTTTTATACATACACTTATAGTTATAAACCCATTTAATTTGATTCAATTATATTTTTTAATTACCTCAACTCTAATATCTATTTTAATTTAATAAATTAATATATACATTATACATGGTTATACTTTAAAATCTATATTCAATATATATCAATTTATATTTCTATATTATTTTATGTATTTTGAATCGTATCACATATATCACATAATATATATATATATATATAATTTAAAATTTATTCTATTAGTTTTGTAGTGTGTGTATATATATTCATTAAATAATATATTTATACAAATTTTATATAATTGTAAAAATATTATAAACATATATAAAAATATCATTTGAGTTTAATATTATTAAGATAACAAAATTGAATTGAAAAGATAAATAAAAATTAATTGTTTTAAAAATAAAATAGTCTTAAATCCCTTTAACTCTTAACTCAATTTAAAAAAATTAAATTAAAATTTTAATATTTTTTTGCAATTGTTTTTGAATTTTTAATATAAATTTAAAAAACTTATTAAAAATCGGATCCTGATATTATCCGTATCCGGATAGTATCCGTCGGATCCAGATTCGGATATTAACCTTTAAATTTTTTTGGATTCGGATACAGATATGGATACAGATTTTCGGATTTGTATACAGACAGATCCGTATCCGAATTATCCGTTTAACAACCCTACTCAATACTTTCTTATCAAATTTACAAGAAGTAAGAAGTCATTATAGATTTTCATATCAAATATTCTAAAAAATATTAACTTTTTAGTATTAAATTTCAAAACTTATTCAAATCAAAAATATTATTAAGTCAAATTTTTTTGGATTTACCTTGTTCAGCGAACAAAATATACAGTTTGACAAATCAAAATTATTTGTATTTTGCAATACAATATTTTTTTAAATTTCTTAATTTTTAGAATAATGTATTTAGAAAATCAAGTTCATCATTTTGCAATTTTATGAATGCAATCAGAATTTGTGTTCTGCATACTGCAGTATGTTATGGATCTTTGTTTTGCATTATGTTATGCATCATTCTACTAAATGATAGATGTTCATCAAAGATAATAACAATCATTCATTGAAAATTAGAGAGAATTAAAAAGGTAAATATATAAATTGAATAAGGTGTTATGAAAATAGGAACACGATGATGTTCTGCAACTTAAACAAACTGTATAGTAAAAATATATATGTTATGCATTTAATAAACAATATTATTTAAAATAATAATAACAATTTTTATATCTAATGAATTGATTTGTCATATTATATGACCAAAATCGCGAAATAAAATTAGGAAACTTGTTGGGAAAAATGGTTAAACCCGTTAAATACGGTTATAGATAGATGACGTTAAAGATATAATCAATATATGTGATATATATATATATATATATATATATATATAAATTTTAAAATTTCACGACCAGTGAAACATATGAAAATTTATACATAATATATACTAGCTTATATCTCATGCGATGCACGAATCAAATTATTTTAATATTTTTTAAATAAAATTTAAATATATTTTTATAGTAATAATTTAAATTTTATTTAATGTTATATGTATATATTTTATATAATTTTTCATATATTTTATTTGTATTTTAATAAAATAATGTTTGTGTGTTTTATTTAGAGATATTTTATTTAGGAGATTAATTTGAGATGTATTTTATTTAGGAGATTAGTTTTTAAAAATTAGACTCAATAATAACTATTCAGCCCAAATACCGACAAAGGACGGTCCAATACCAAATTTTTAATATTTCAACTTTAATAATATAGTATAGATGACATTATATATATATATATATATATATATATATATATATATATATATATATATATATATATATATGAGTCATCTTCTACAGTCACAGTTGGATATGTAACATAATCCAACCAACTCATCTCTCACCATTAAAAAAATAAAAGGACGACTGTGATTAAATAAAAAAAATGACATACGCTTATAGAGCGTGCTACGCTCTATAATAGAACATATGTAATTTCTTTTTTATTTTCTTTTATGCCCTTAATTTGCCACGTGTAAATTATTTTTTTAAAAAAACCACATACGCTTAGAGCGTACCTATATGACTGGAAAATATTCTAAGTCAAAACAGTTTCACAGTACACGCACTCTATTATAGAGCGGATGTCTCCTACATATGCTCTATTATAGAACGTACTTATATGGCTGGAAAATATTCTAAGTCAAAACAGTTTCACAGTCAATCACTCTGTACATACATACGCTCTATTATAGAGCGGATGTGTGCTCATCTTGTAAGCCAGTTCTTCAGACATGAGGACTCCAAATGCATAGTATTTCCCGGTAGATACAGAGTAAATCATTATAGGATAAGGATGCTCCATTACGACCAACTAATGATTGAAAACCACTCCTTCTAGTGGAGGTATCATATCAGATTTTGGAATATGATCAGGCCAGTGATGAACAATGTAAGCACCAGTGTAATATCGTACGAAAGACGATGCGATAGGGCAAATACGAGATACATAGCAGAGAGACGTGATGGAACGAGTGGAGGAAACAGATTTGTAACAGCAACAGAGGAACACAGATTTTAAGCTTTGTTTCATTATACGATTCGCCATTACAACCCTAGAATAAATGATTCTAAAATCTAGATTTTTTTAGAGAGCATGGGTATGAAATGGGTATGAGATGGGCAAAATTGAAATGGGTTTTAGAGAGCTCATAGAAATCTCCAAAAATTAGGTATGATAAAAGAACTAGTGTGTTGCTGAGAGATATGAGTGTGTATTCTAGGGAGAGATATAATAAAGCGTATCATTAAAAGGGTAAAATGGAAAAAAAAAAGTAACATACAAAGCGTACGTACGCTCTATTATAGAGCGTATGTTACTTCTTCTTTTTTAAATCTCAGCCGTTGATTTGAATTTTTAACAATACGAGATGGGTTGGTTGTATTATAGTATTTATTCAACTGTGACTCCTGAACCTTTTCCTATATATATATATATATATATATATATATATATATATATATATATATATATATATATATATATA
>QRFB01001552.1:0-44881 GCA_008931105.1 Oenanthe javanica | reverse complement strand
TATATATATATATATATATATATATATATATATATATATATATATATATATATATATATATATATATATATCTTCTGGAATTTGGGCAGTTTTGTCATTAATTTATTGGTTAATATCAGAATTTATACGACTCTTACTATTGTTCGTTAAACAACAATGAGAGTCGAACGGGATCAGGATTAAAAAAAGAAATGGACCGGTTTAAGAAATGAAACAGCAATGTAGATTATTATAATCATAATATAAATATTTATTATACTGATATAATGAAACTGAAAAGTTTTATATATATAACTTGTGGGGTTTGAGCAATTTTATCATTAATTTATTGGTTAATATCAAAATTTATTCGACTCTAATTGTTGTTGGTTAAACATATTATCTTAATCTTTATTTTTATATATCAATTAAAACCAAATCACCATATAAATTTATCTATGTTTTCATTTTTGACTACCATCTCCGTCCCTACTCCAATCATCATTATCACCCGCCACCAACTATCATCATCAGCAGCAGCAGCAGCAGCAGCAGCATCATGTTAGATCCAGAACAAGCCTACCTACTTTGTGTAGTTTTCATTTGTAATTGTTGTTGCAACATGATTAGTACTTCTTGTATAGGATGTGACTTAGTTGCTGCTATGTAAATTTGCAGATAAAAGTTTACTTCTACTGCAATTCTAACATGTAAATAGATGGTCACAATAATAAGTCTCTGGTAGAAAATTCAAGAGTAAATTGTAAAGTGGTGGCTGAACTTTACACTCATTTTCAAAAAAGTGGCCAGACTTTCAATTTTTCAAAATAGTGGCCAGATTTGCCTTTTTCCTTTCAAAAAGGTGGCTGGAGGCGGTTTTCAGCTTTTTAGCAGGGGTAAAATGTGAAAACAATGTTAGAGACCCTAAAAATTATCCAAAAAAATCCCAAATTAATATGTGTCACCATATGATTGATTATATTCGTAATAATAATAATAATTCATCTTCGGCCACCATTTTGTAAAATTGAAAGTCTTGCTAGATTTGTCTTTTTCCTAAAGGTGGCTGGAGGCGATTTTCAGCTTTTTGACAGGGGTAAAATAGAAAAAAAATATTTTTTGACAGGGATAAAATAGAAAAAAAATGCTCGAGACCTCAAAAATTTTCCAAAAAAATCTCCAAATTATTATGTGTCACCATATATTATATATTAAATTGTAAAATTTTTGAGGTCTCGAGCATTTTTTTTCTATTTTACCCCTTTCAAAAAATATTTTTTTTCTATTTTACCCCTGTCAAAAAGCTGAAAATCGCCTTCAGCCACCTTTTTGAAAGGAAAAAGATAAATCTAGCCAGATTTCAATTTTACAAAATGGTGGCCGAATGCGAATTATTATTATTATTACGAATATAATCAATCATATGGTGACACATATTAATTTGGGAATTTTTTTGGATAATTTTTAGGGTCTCTAGCATTGTTTTCCCATTTTACCCCTGTTAAAAAGCTGAAAATCGCCTCCAGCCACCTTTTTAAAAGGAAAAAGGCAAATCTGGTCACTATTTTGTAAAATTGAAAGTCTGGCCACTTTTTTGAAAATGAGGGTAAAGTTCAGCCACCACTTTGCAATTTACTCAAGATTCAAATAATTGGATCATGCATCAGGAAAAAGAAGATGTCATCAAATAAGGAATTTAGTATGGAAATTCTTCCAAGACAAATGATCATTCGAGAAGTTAGCCTAATCGAGAAGTCAGTTATGAAACTGGTCGAGAAGTCTCAAATGGCTCAGTGTTTGCTAATCATTCGAGAAGTCAAAGATTGCAACCATTCAAGAAGTGAACTAATAGAGAAATCTCATTCGAGAAATCCAGTAATGAGCTTGTCGAGAAGTTAGCTATTGAAGTATTCGAGAAGTTTAATAAATGAGTCTGATCGAGAAGTCAATGAAAGAATTCTAATCTTCAAAGTCTAGGATGATCGAGAAGTCATAAAGGATTATCTATCCGAGAAGTCTATGTTAATCGAGAAGTCTAAGCCAATCGAGAAGTGTCAAAGGGAAATGATCGAGAAGTCTCATAAGTAGCCGATCGAGAAGTCTAAAACATGACTTGTCGAAGAGTTTTCAAAGGAGTCGGCCACTTTAAACAAGTTAATTTCAAGGAAATGTGAAGAAGCAACAGACAAGTGAAGTGTAACGACCCCAAATCCGGGGTCAGAGATTTGGTCGTCACGTGAAAATCTTCGATATAAAATCACTTGTTTAATAATATTTTAAACCGTCTGTAGTCATTCAATATCTGAAATCTACAGTTATGACCTCAATTACCAAGATCTTTTAGGTTATAGTTCTAGAAACAAGAATCCAAAACCTAAACATCAATTATTATAAAGCTCAAATAATCAAATCAAATCTCGCTTGCGACTCCATCCATAAAGTTCCACAAATATTCACAATCTTAGAACAACTCCCTAATACACCCCAATTGATTCCAATAATTTCTTTACACCAATTTTATACTACTAGTATAAATTTGACAAGAATTATACCAGCGGTTAGGACGGGTCTATACTAAGAAATATATATAATATATAATATACCAATATATAAATAAAACTTACTCCAGATACAGACTTTCTAAATCAAAAACGTCTTCGTAAGGACATTTTAATTTCTTCTTCCGAGCTACGCGGGATAAATCTCGTCGGTCTACTTTTTCTAAAAGGCTAATATTTTCTCTGCTGGAAAAGTGTATGATGAAAAGGAAGAGTGAGCCAAAGAAATGCTCAGCAAGTATATATAATATATATAAAGCATTTGAAAAAAAACTGGAATATCAGAATAAAGAACAGAAATGTAAATCAGTTTATACTAAAAACCAAATAGTAAATAAATCACAGTTTACATCGAAACAGTGAAGTATGTCATAGAAATGAATCATCTGCGAAATCACATTATATAATAGACACACTGGGCAATATGGATTGTATACAATATATAATAAACAATATTGCTCCCTGATCAGTCTAAAAGTAATAGGACCTCTTTATACCATACCGGTACATTTCTATACCCGTAGTTATAACAAGGATTCTCAAAATGGGTACCAAATAGGCAAGAAATGTTAGCCTATAGGAAGATGGAATGGTTACCATATCTTCCTCAATAAATGTTGGACCAACTAGGTGGCCTCATACGCAATCTTTTTCCAATCCAATAGAGCATTCGAAATCAAAGGTATGTTTAGTTTTGAATACAGATCATATCCTCATTATTTACTACGATAACATCGAATATGATGTGTTTACTATAATCAATTTCCAATATCAAGAGCACCAATAACAAATAAATCTAATGCACAATAAAAACATTTAAAATTCACAAATAACTCTGAACAATAACTATTTGTCATGATACGAATAAGTGAAACAAAAAAATAAAAGTGTATAAGATGATTAAGGAGAAAATACTTGTCTTTGGTGCTTAGCAATTATGTGCGGTCGAAGTAACATAAATATTTTTCCTTCCGTCTCACGGTATCACCATTTAATAATTCTTTGATATGATGCTCCTGCGGTTGCTACGAGTCTGAACTATCGAGATCGAGTCTGCGCGTCTACTTCTATAGTCAAACATAAGACATTACTTTAATCCTTGAGGTACGTCGCTAAATTCCATGAGTGTGTATAACTTAACTATATTTATATACTTAACTCAGACATATTCCTATTAACAAGAAAACTCACCTCAAACCCAACAAACTAATAAATATAAATATAAATTCAATTATCAACTAATCATCAAACAACCAATTAACCCTCGAGACTTGAATATAAAACAACAATTAATCCTCGAGACAGGAATATAAATAACAATTAATCCTCAAGACTCGAATATAAAACAACAATTAATTCTCGAGACTAGAATATAAAACAACAATTAATTATCGAGACTCAAATATAAATAAACAATTAATCCTCAAGACTAACAATTAATCCTCAAACAAAAGTAAATAAAAATTAATAATTCTAATTCATACTTTAAAACTTATAACGTCTACCATCAATGACGTTATCCAATTAAACAATTAAACATAACATTAAACCTTTTAAAAATATTTCTAAGTTCGAGTCGGATCACTAAAAGTCTCGTAAAATAGTTAATCCAGATTCATAAAGGAATTTAGAATTTAAAATTATTTTTATAACCTCCAAATTATTTTTCTGATCATAGAAATATTTGTTTCATTTAAAACGGATAAACAAAATAATTAATATTTAATTAATAAGAATAAATTAATTAATAATTTAATCAATTGATTATTCAAATTAATTAATTATTAATCATTCTCAAATAAACTATTTTTCAAAATAATTAACTACATAATATTTTTAATCAAATAATAATTGAAATCTAAAATAAATACTTTATTACAAGATTTTTTTTTGAAATATGGTCTTTGTAAAATGAATTTTTCCTGGGGTCACAGCCCTTCAAAATCAGTCTCAAACACTACAATCCAACTATACTAAAATAAAATAAACAAATTTAACCCATAAAACAAATTATATCTATACACAAAAAATTGTGAGAAACGGAGAACACGATCACTTAAAACCAAAAAATATGGTCAACATGAAATTTTGTGGAATATAAAAATAATCTCTAAAAATTATGAAGTCGGGATCTTAAAAGTCTTACCATAAGATCAATTTCGGCTACCCCACAAGCCTTTAAATAGCCGAAAAATATTTTTAGAAAAATCCGAAATTATTCCCTGTACACAAACACATGTATTATTGCTTCCTAACTTGATCATCATCATTAAATCCCCTTTCTATACTCCTAAATAAATTAAAAAGGAAAACTTGCTCAGAAAATAATTTTCTCAAAATTTATACTCATGTGTAGGCCTTAAAACGCTGATTATTTATATATATAAATGTCACATATTAGATGCATGGTTTGTAAATAATGAATTTTAAAAGCTTTATGTATATATAAATACATATCGCAAAAAGACATACGACACAGAAGACAGACAACGCAGAAGCAGTGGATAAAGAAAAGAGGAAGAGAGGTGCCACGTGGTCAACAGGAAGGGGGTGTTGCAGCTCAATTAACAGCGGGAGGAGAGAAATGTTTAAGAGAAAAATGGGTGGGTTACGGGGTAGTTTAGGATTATATATATATATATATATATATATATATATAATATTTAAAAAAAATCTTTTATAAATTATAAAACATATTTTAAAAAAATCATTTTATTATCACATTTAATCTCTAAATAATTTTAAATAATCCCAAAAATCTATAAAAATATTTTGGGGAAAAATATAAATTTTATTATTTTTGAAAAGAACTAAAAATAATAACTTTCTAAAATATTTAAATATTTCGAATATTCAAGAATTAAAAATACTAAATTATGAATATTCAAATAATTTACTCAAATAGAATTTTCACCCGAATAACATACCGATTCGAGATACTCACCCGATCAATAAAATAATATAAAAAAAATCAAACAGAACTCAATACCATTGAACCGAAAATAATTTTTAAAATAATAATACAAATATGAAAATGCATCTAACTGGAATAAAATATAAAAATTTATTCCTCTTCTTTTGAGAAAACCAATAAAATATTTAAATAATAAAAATATTTTTTGAAAAATATCTGAGTTGTCACATGAAGGAAGCATTGTCATGATCAGAGTCCCTCAAACCTGTGAAGACAATAACAAGTCTACAAGATAGTTTGGAGAAAAGAACAAACAAAAGGACAGAAGGTTTAAAGCAAAAGCTATGAACTGTCAAAACAAAGGACTTAGCTAGAAATAAGTTATGTACAATTTGAAGTTAATTTTGTCTATTTCTAGTTATAGAAACTAATATATGAAAGCATGTGCACAAAAGACATGTTGTCTATAGTTAAGAACACGACTTCATAGAGGTTGAATATTCATTGTATTCACTCCTTGTTTGTTTTCTTATAAGAAGCTGAGATTCACACTTTGAATCTCACATTTGGTCATTCTAATAAAATATTAGATTGAAATTTAATTGTTTGTATGCATTCTAGTTTACATCATGCACAATTCAAAGAATCATTCATTCAAATATTTTCGGGCCCTCTGCAAAATCTTAAAATTAGGTCATTTATATATTTCAATATATATTAAAATTATTAAACTATATTTTTTAAATAAAATAAAATATCGAAAGATATTATAAATAAAAAAATAAACTCTAACAAATTTGATTTTAATTATAATATTATCAATAAATCATAATTTTTGTTACAAAAATATATAAATATATATATATATATATATATATATATATATATATATATATATATATATATATATATATATATATATTTTCAGGAGTCATGTGCGGTCGCTCACCTTAGCAGCCCTGACGAGGATGAAGTTATCTATGCGGATAGAGGATACCTTTGCAGACGGCAGCAACTTTTTTTTATAGCTTTTTCCCGTTGAATATACTTGATAAATGGAGTAATATAAAGAATTTGTGTTGAAGGGCATATAAACCCATTGAGGGTTGTTAAATCAACATATAGTTAAGGATATATTCATTATTATAAAATCACATAATTGAAAATTCCAACAAGAAAACATTAGAACATGTAAAACTTGCCAATTCTTGCAACAAGTGGAAAAAATATATTCCAGATACAAGGCTTAACAATCAGCTGATTCGGCGACACAGGGTAACTCCATCACCAACAGGAAGCATACAAATCTCGATCCTCGGATCAACAGCCAAGGCTTTGTTAAGCTCCATCACAAAGTCTCTGTAGTACCTCACATACTTTCTCATAGGAGCATCAACTGGCTGAGCCACAGAACCGTTCCATAGGGTGTTGTCGTAGCCAATTAGGCCTCCAACTTTTACTAAATCAATTAACCTCTTGTGGTAGTTAATGTAGTTGTCTTTGTCAGCATCAACAAATATGAAATCAAATGTTCCATGGTACTTGCCCTGAAATTTTAGGATAGTTTAGTCAGATTGCAGTTATGTACAAATGCTCATGTTTCACTATAACTATTTTATCACCTGTACTATAAAATTTAACAGTTTTTAGCTTATAAAATTTATCATGTCAAGGTATGATTTCTTTGTGTATGCAACATGTGTAGGTTTGGTGATAAAAACATACATCTTCAATCATCTGATCAAGAACAGGCAAAGCAGGGCCTTCTCTAAAATCAATTTTGTGGCCAACCCCAGCTTTTTCGATAATTGGGAGTCCAATTTCGTAGTTTTCTCTGTTAATATCCAATGCTAAGATCTGCGAAAACAAGAACAAACGCAACAATGTTTAGTTATGCTCTAATAGACTAATACCAATACTAAACAAAATTGTACAACAATCCTTATGGGAGAAGTCGAAGAGAAATGATAATGCTTTATATATATTACCTTTCCATCGTCAGGAAGAGCAAGGGCAGTGGCAAGGAGAGAATAACCAGTGTAAACGCCGATTTCCATGGTGTTCTTGGCATTGATTAGCTTCAAAAGCATGTTTAAGAACTGCCCTTCATCAGCTGATGTTGTCATTAGGTTCCTGTCATTTTAGATTCCGAAATTTTAGTCTAACCAAATTCAACAACATAACATTTTAATACATTATACGTACTGGGTAAAATTTATCGTTAACTAACCATGGATGCTTGGCAGTTACATCTCTGAGCTCTTTCATTGCCTCTGGCTCTCTTGGGTACACACTAGTTTCAAGTATATACTGAAAAAGAAAAATATAAGTTCGTAAGTTGGCATAGTAATAAGATGATAAAATTCTCAATGTTGTAACAGAGTATTCTACCGTTTTCCGTTTTAATAAGAGGTCGAGAATTTAAGTCTCAATAAAGATACGCGTGGCGTGTGACTGTCGCGATATGAGTCATATGACACCGTTTCAAAAAAAAAGGAATAAATTGTACAAATGTGTACCTGATAAAGAGCATCACTTTGCAAAAGACTCTTGTGTCCAACTTCAGAATGTCTAGATTCACCATTAGTAGCCATTGAAATCTTCTTGCCTTTTCTTTCTGCTTCGTTATATTCTAGTTGATGGAGCTCCTGAGCTTAAATGAAGATATTGCAAGAGTATATATACTCCATTTCAAACAGGTGCATTCTATATTGGCGGATAGACCCGTTCCCACCCACCGGGGGTTGGTGAGATAGAGACATTTCAGCAGGTTTATTAAAATATGATGATATTAATTAACTTGATATATTTGATCATTTAGATCAGCGGTGGAGATTAACATGGATGTGGGTGCAGGTACTGGGTTGTGTAGTAATACAGTGGAGGTTGATGCAGGGAATTAAGGTATTATTCTTATTGTTCATGCATATTGTTTGGAATAAAAGTTGTTGAAGTGGAGGCTTGAATTTGGCAAAGGGTTGGTATATAGTTGAACATCTTTTTTTATTACATACATGACAATATGACATGCTATGACATAACTTTGCACAAGGATACAAATATTGATTTTAAAAAAGCAGATGAGCAGTGGTTCCTAATATTTTTTCTGGGGTTTTCATCGGTTTTTACCGGTAAAAATCTCAATCATTTTTTCCATTTTTCTTAATTAAATTCTTGTTTTTCTTCGATAAGCTCCCATTTTTTTGTTTAGTCTCTCCTCATGAGAATTTGGTTTGTTTTGGTATTTTTCATGCCCGGATTATAAATCTACAGGATTTTCATGATTTTGATTCTATGATAAAGACCTTTATGGGATCGCATCTACGGTTGATTGCTCAAAACAGTTGGATCACATCAAGTACATATATTCATAACATCTTTGAAAAATCGACAACAATTTATTTAACCGTTTGTTCAATTTTAATTATGTTTGTAGATGCCGTATGATTTTTTATTATTGAATTAATTCCCCTTCAAAAAACACATGAAATTACATTATTGTTAGTAGTTGTGTACTTGGTTTGATTCTTTCAAAAAAAAACTCAAGGTCAGAATCACTGTAAGTTCTATATATATTTAAAAAAACACATGGAATTATTGTTAGTTTGAAAATTATGCCCAACAATTATATTATAGTTAGTAATTGTATACTTTATTTGATTCTTTCAAAAAAAAAAAATTCAAACATAGAATAATAGGTGAAGTCTTCAGGATTCACACAAATCAAATCTAATCATTTCATCATATCACACTTATAAATTATAAGTTAAGTGAAGTATGATATGTGCAACATATATTTTGCGATAAATATTAATAATAGAATATTTAGTAAGCTATATTAAAAAATATCGATATAATCCACACAATAAATAAAGGATTTATCAACAAGCCGACCAACAAATCAGTATGCACAATTAACAAATATGAAATGTGAAGATTTAAAAAATTAATTTAAGAACTTATGTGGATAAGTAGTACTGTACAATATTTTGTTAATTGAGATGTAACTATATATCTGGTACAAGTTATGTACATTTGTATTTTATATTACTCCACTTACTACCTAATCTCTGGAAAACATTGGATACATTGTGTTGTTTAAACATTGTCATTTTCCCAAAGTTAAAGCTATTAACATAAACTTCATTAAACTTTGTCAGCATTAGAGAAAAAAGATGGTACAGACAAAATGACCAGCTTACCCTGGTTTCAGGTACCTCATTAGCTCATAGCCACACCAACTTGAGAGGCGAAACATATTAGGTGAGGAGGGTAGTATAGTCATTACAGATTGATTCAAAGAAATGTAGTAATCAATCACAGTGGCACCACTAAACATCAATAAAGAAGGCACTATGAAAGTGGTGGTACTACATAGTATTGGTTGGTAATAGTCAACTTTGTTGAACTAACTCAGAAACAAACATGTGGCTTTTTCATTATAAAATTTCAACACAATGTTCACCTGTTCCTCCACTTGGTCAGACATATAGAATCTCAAGTAATGGCTTAACGAAATAAGTAATTGAAGCTTAAAAGAACTGGAATTTATCTATATTGTTTTTTTTATGGCGGGTTTGGAAATATGAATTTTATTTGAAATTATGGATTTGATCAAATAATATGTTTGGATAATAAAAAAATTTGAATTTGGTTTTGAATTTCATTTGAATTCCAAGACATTCAAATATTCAAATATTAGTACAAATATGAGAATTTGAAATCTATCATTTGAAATGAAATTCATGTTTCTGAACACAATCTTAGATAAATTTTCCTGTAAATTGGATAAACAATTATCAATGTTATATGTAACAAGAGGTCGAGTGTTCGAAATGCTTAAATGCAGGCATGTGTAAAGAATATCATATCTCGATCAAAACCCTGTTTTTCCTATATATATATATAGCATGATTTTCAGAGATACTGACCTTGCTCAGGTGTGATCAACGTGGAGAAGCTGCTAGTTTATGAAATCAGGTTTCATAAGTGAAAAGATTAGCATCTTCATAAGTGCATTTTTTCACTATTTTGGATTAGTCTTGGACTTAAATTGACAGCAGAGTAATTGCAGACTTCATAAGCACAGAAAACTAGTATTATGAGTTATAACTAAGTTCTTTAGAGCAACTCTAATGGGGTTTCCTATTGTGATTCTCTAAAATATAATAAAATAATATTTTCCTAAAATATAGGTAACCAAAAAGCTATTTTACTCGAACTGTATTATCTATATTGGTCCATATATTTTAAAAATAATATTTAAATAGTATGAAAGAGATGAAAAAGAGAGGGCGAGATGAAAAAATAGAGAGAAATAAATGAGGTGGAGGAGAGGGGGTTGAGTTTTCTCTCCCCTTAAACAAGAGGTTGAGTTTTCTCTCTCCTAAAATTTTAGGGAATGAGGAGTTCCATTGGAGCATGAACTTTGAAACTAAACCCCTAAAATATGCAGACCTAAGATAAATATAGGTAATGGGTCTTTGGGTTGGAGTTGCTCTGACAGTGAAGCAAAACATTAATAAACATAAACATAAAAGCAAGTCCAACAATGTCCTAAAATATTGTCATAAACTAAAATTTAGGACAATTTGAGCAAATGGATGCGCCAACAATATCATAGTAGCGCCCCGAAACACTAGGACATCCATCACATGCCTTATTTTTATGGCACCATTACACATGACTCATTTCATTTTTATAAGTAAAATATTAATTTCCCTTTTTTTTAGTCTTTTTTTCCTCCTTTTATCTTTTCAAATATAAACATAATTCAAATATACTATTATTTTAATAATAGGGCATGAGAATAAGAATAATGCAAGTTGTTGGAGTTTATGTATCTGTATAATGTCCTAAATCACTAGGACATTATATTTTATTATATTTATAAGACATCTGTTAGGACATTGTTGGACTAGCTTGCTCTAAGTTGGAAGAGCTGCAATCAAGTTTTTTCACTATCGTTAGCTGACTAATTATCTTTAATGTGCTGAGCAAATTTATGATGCGCTCAATTCATCGTTTAGTTTAAATACAAGTTAAAACAAACGCATTAATTCATAGAAAATATGCTTTAAGTGACAACCTAAAATGAAAACAATTTGAACTGCAAGTCTGCAACTATTCTAGCAGTGTAGCAGACGTCACCGTATGGTCCATATCGTTCTTGATATCGTTATGAGGTTATGAACTTTTAAATTTAATTAAGTTGATGTACACAAATGCAAGTCGGATAATACTGTAGGCTGAGTTTTTCAAACAATATGGGAACTTAAATTTTTTCTGGATAAATGGGGAAGTTGATTTGTTTTCTTTACGGATAGTTTGAAATGCCAGTTCTGTTCATAAACTAAATTCTACAAATAAACAACAAAGGCAAAGATAACGCCCATCATGCACCAAGTGTTTTTGCTTGCTGACTTGCTAGTTGCTACACATGGGTGATGGGTCCTCAAGGAAGAATCTTTATGTGGTAAAAACATATACAATTCTAGACACCGAAAATTCAGAATTCTTCCTAGTCTAGGATACTTGTCATAAATCACACTCATATATTGCTCCACAGAAGGCAAACAAGCAAAAACAGACGTCATAGATTCTGCATTACAAGTAAATCACTGCCATTTATTTCATCGTAAAGACTAGAAAAAATTCTGTAAGATATATAACTCAAAACCTCCGTTACATGTAAGTAAGAAATAATTCTTTAAGCATTGAAATACGTTCTCGCCAGGAACGGTAGATAGCAAAGAGTATGTGCATTTTTTAAAGGTTTTTTAAGGCCTATCAACTATTTGTTTTAGATAATTTAAAGGAATGCCAATTTTGAGATCCTAGTTGTGTAGAATTATTCATTTTCCGACTATAATTAAACACAATAAGCCCACTAAATGAAAAGCATTTCAGTGCCTAGACTTCAGATTTATAGGAGTCGAAGGTCCTTGCATCTTTATAAGAAAATCTGCGAAGAGAACATAAGAAGCAGCAACTGGATAAACTAATAATTCAAATTTGGAACTTCACCATTCCTGTTGTTAATAATCACCAATCAAGAAGAATGATAACATGTCACTTACAATCATCAAAACCACAAGATGTCACTTGTGATCATCAAAATTAAAAGAAGATATATGGATAGATTTACAGATCGACAGATTCTAATAGCAAACCATTAAGAATTATTAACATTGTAGCTATTTATGTGTTAATGGAGAAATATGGTAATCAACAAAGATCGAGGTTATTTACCGGAAAAAGATCTAGCGGGGTTGAATATCGCCGGAGCGTGGTGGTTTATATGAGGTTGGGGGTTGAGATTGCTAGGCTTCAGAATAACTAGAGCTTTGTGTTCTTTGGCGGCTGTGAGCTCTAATAATTCCGACCCCCCACAATGTGCCTACGTACCTCTATTTATAGGGAAAATAGAGAATCAAGCCCATGTAATTCATGGCAAAGCAGAGGTCCGTTAGGAAACCTAAATTTCCTTCTTCAAATTGAATGCAGAAAAGACACGTGGAACCTTCCTGGAAGAGGACTCTACATTCGGGATTGTTTGGATAGGTCAAAACCCAGTATAAGGTCCAAGGACTTCATAAATCCGACATTGACTCCGAAACCGTGGACTCTGGCCGGTCCCCTACAGCTATTTCCAAGGATAACTTGACTGGAAGACAACACTAGATCCACCACATGCCGTAGGTCACGTCCTAAGCCCCGAGACGAGGGCAACCCGTCTGAGTACAGGGAAATGATCTTCCAAGACAAGGACAAATATGTCTTCATAACTCCTCTACGAAGGCAATCCGATAAATGTAGAGTTATGTCCTTCAGGCAGCAAAAGTAAAAAAAGTCTTTTAGCAGAACACGAGAATTGGCCGGAATCCACAAACCCGTCCGATGATTCAACTTGTGCACGCCCTCCTTTTGCAGAGGAGCAAGGCGCACCCTTCCTTTATTAAATTCGTGCACAACAACTACCCCCAAGTCTTGAAATCATTGTAAATGTTTGAAAGAGTTCTTGCTTCCTGGTATGTTCGCACTTAGGCGCGCCTGCTTTAAAGTTTCGAATTGGATACCTGTTTGCTTATTTAAGAATTCATCAATCCTTTCAACTTGAATTGACCGTTAGTAGTTATTCTGGCTTATATGGGCGCGTCCCAAGCAAAAGGCGTAGCCTAAAGAAGTCCATTCATCAGTTTATACATACATATACACAGACAAGGCAAATGATGATGTTTTTCTAGATCCTCGCATCAAGGACCAATATTCAGCTGCCACGTTTCCTTTATGCTTCTACTATATATACAGTATTGACCTCTTTCATTTTCTCTTTTCAATAGAACCTTTATATAAAAACCTTTTCCCAGTTACATCAATCGCTTCGAAGCCTCTCTAGTCGTCTCCACTGTCCAAAAATCGCAATCTTGAGCTAAAAAAACTCGTCTTTTCAGTAGGTATGTAATGTTATCTTTTTTGTTTGATTTCATCTAGTATTTCTTCATTAAATGATGTAAGTTGGTTTGAGTTTCTTGATGTTCTTCACTGTTCTTCATATATATAATTATAAGTATACTTGTTTGATCTCAATTTCGATACGTACCAATTACATAAATGTGTTTGTAGAATTTGTAACGTCATAACGACCTAGACGCGCCCATTCGTAGCCCAGTTAAATTTTTTGTAACTTCATATTAGTTGTCTAAGATACAACATGTCTATGATGTAATATATTGGGCGCACCTCAATATAAACTTTGTATTAACATTATCCCCAGACGCGCCTTTTAAGGGCCATACTAAGTGTTGACTCGCCTTTTTCATTTCAGATGGTCCGTGAAGGCGCGTCTCAACTCCCTTTTCACCCTTTTCGTGAATTTATCTTCAAGAGATACGGCGGGACTATCACACCTAAACAAATTCCCCCACCACTTTCCCCAAAAACTAAAAGAGCGGTTCGAGAATTCATGGAGCATTTAAGTAGAAACAGACACGAACTTGGCTTTTTTCAATAGGGACCTTCTCCAACCATTCTTCATGAAATTACCCTTACAGAGGTGGCGTCTAGCCATGAAGCGCGCCCTATCTCCGTTAATATAGACCCCGAAACTGATTTAGAAGAGGGAGAAGTGGTAGAACTCAAAAGAAAAAGAAAAAGCAAGGAAATAACTGAGGAACCGCCCGGGACATCTCATGAAAGTTCCAAAGGTGCGCCCGAGGATGACAACAGACCCTTATCTCCACATCCTTCGCTCATCCCCCTCGTTCATTGGAAGATAGCTGACCATGAAATTGACCTCGATTGAAGTGATCAAAAATTATCCGAGAAGGAGAAAGATCAGATTAGAGCGCATCATGGGAAATTGGCATGCGTTGGGCTAAGGACAATTGTTACTGATATCGAGGTCGACTGGACCATGAATTACTTTGATCAAGATGGTATGTGCGCTATCCCCTCGAGACGGATGCGCCCTCATAGGTTCGACATACAACCTATGAGGATTCCGAGAATGGTGATTTCACCAAAACTAGTTGAGTTGGGAATAGTATGATATACCCCTATTCGGGCAATCTGCGAATGGTATGATATAGCCCCTATTCAGCTTTCCCCCAACAGCTGGAAATTTTCTATAGCCTTATACATTATGTATCATTCTTTTGATTATGGCGCGCCCACCATGCATGAATTTAGTCATTTTTTCTCTTTGAAAAAGAGTAGTATTGGTTATTTCTTCCTAGTTGTATGGAAGAAACATAATAAACGGGGCTTTTCTGAAGGAAAACTACTAATGTGAAGAAATGGAAATAACCTTATTTCTACGTCTACGACACCGAGAGAGTCTGTGTCCGTTTCAATAAAACCCCAAGTAAGTATTGGGCGCGCCCTACCTGTGTTAGCATTTCCTTTCTCTTCCTTTCTTCCTACTAACAAACTCTTTTTTCAAGTTATCAGGACACAGTCACATCTACATAGCGCCGCCCTTGCTAGGACAGAAGTTGTCCTGAATCTTCCTCAAGACAAAAAAGATTTAAAAAAATTAATTACTATAGGCAAATTGAAAGAGCTCGGCTTTTTGTCTGAGAAAGTAGGAACTATAGATCCCGTCCTCTACGCTGATTTAGAGGACGCGTCCTCAGGTGACGAGGATTCTCAAGGCACCTCGTCCGGAGATAGTGACCTCAAACCGGGGAAAGTATACAGAAACCACAGTTCTTTTCTATTATATTAGTATTTCATAATTTTAGAATAAAGTTCTTACAAGTAAATACTCAATACCCAAGTAGGCTTATACAAAATTGTTTCTCACTTCTTTCTCTCATTCAAAATCGTGCACGAGTCCACAATTGCCGTGAGCAAACATATTAATGACGAGCCATCCAATTTATCAAAATAAATTTCATCTGTTCAGGGATATTAAAAGAAAAAAGAGGGTTTACTCTTCAGTCTTCGGCAGGAGGATACGTGGATTCCCTTTCAAAGAACAAGGAATCCTTGATGCTTCTCAAATGTCTTGAAGAATGCTCTCCTTGATATGAGGTAAATGTGAGGAAAAGAAAGCACCTGGGCACTCAGCCCAATGTGAGTCGGATTACTTAACCATGCACCGCCCGTCACACTCTGGAGCTTGCTATGCCCGAAGTCATTGAGTTGTTGATGTTTATACTGATCAATCATAGAATAAAAATTGTGATTCATTCCGATTAAGCTTCTTTTTATTCTTGCTCGAGCCGGATGATGAAAAATTATCGTGTCCGATTCCTTCGGGAAAAAGCAAATAGTGTTTTCGTAAGAAAAGAATTTCCAATCTCACCTTATTATATTATATATAGTTATATAATTCATAATTGAAAATATAGTTAAATCTACTATAAATTTATATTGGATAGTCACCGAAATTTTAATATATTCTCTAATGTGTTAATCGTAATATGAAATGTACTATAATTTACTTTATTAAATATTAATATTAATGTCAAACTTAAAATTTAATATAACACTTAAAAAAATTTGAATAATTAAAATGCTAGTTAATAGTAATTGGAATTAAATAATATTTTTATTGTTGTTATGAATTTGTGTTTTTAATTAAGACAATAAATTTGAGTTATCATTATCATATAATATTTTATTAATCACTTGTATGATTATTATTTTTAAGATTCTATCACGTGTTTTTATGCCGATGGTAGAATTTTATGTTTTTGCATAGCAAAAATTAAGACCTATTTATTATTATAAAAACATTTAGTTGAATATTAATATTTAAAAATATATAATAATTAAATATAACATTAAATTGACTAAATCAAAATCTTATTTAATAAATATTTAATTTAATTTTAAGGTTAAAATTTACTAATGCAAAAATAGTTCGGCTAATCTTATTAACTATTAGTAATATAATTATAATTCTCATTTTAATTTCCTCCTTTAAATTTCTAGAGAATCTTTTTAATAATATTATTATTTATATATTAATATTTTTGTAGTTTTTAATAAAATTCTAAGATTCTTAAACGTGATAAAGAAAAATATAATATACATCATATTATTTTTTAATGTATTGAATATAGAATTAGGTTCTTCAAAGTGTTATACAAAATATATATTTTTTAATGTATCGAGATTTCTAAAAGTGATGTACACAAAAAATGTTTATGTTTATGTTTTTATCTTATATTTTTTTATTTAAGTTAAAGATATTTATATATTTATCATAAAAATTGAATTCTTAAAGGTGTTTAAGAATTATATGAATATCTATAATTAATTTAATATAAATAGTAAATAAAAATAAAATTAGGTTAATACACAAATATTGTATCTTAAACTTTGGTAATTGATAATTATGTTAGTAAAATATGTGCACATAGATGTATTAGTCTAGTACAATATTCCTTATAAAAATGGGATGAAATTAGGAATCTGAATATTAAACCATAGCAACAAATTAGTTTGCTTTGTATTAGTTTCATCTTTGAAAAATTGTTCAAGTTTTTCTACAGAATTTCATACAGAACGCTACACAATTTCATATTGAACACTATCAAATATTCTACGCATCAATTTTTTTTAAAGCAAAAATTTAATTAATAATAGAACCTCAAGCTTATAACATTTGTGGCTGAGAAACGCAGGAAAAACACTCATAATATAACTAAGACAACGCTAAACTTGAACAAAGACAAAAAGAAAACATAAACCATTAACTTAACTTGAAACCTAGACAAGATACAGCAACATCGTTACTCCTTAGAAAACCATTGCATACCGAGAACAAGAACCTTGCACCTTGACACCATCTTAGAAAAAAATCGAAGAACTCATTTTCGTTGTCCAGACCATTCTTATTAATAAAATCATGAATTTGCAGTCGTCCACTTCAATATTTAGTTTCAATATTTCAATATTCATTACAATACCACCGGTCATTCCAATTTCATGAGGTCCTTATCTTTCATCTTCAAGGTGGAGTTCCATATTAAGAATCTTTTCCTACACCAGAAACATTTGATCAAGAACTTCGGTAGAATTTCATACAGAACACTACATAATTTTAAATAAAACACTACAAAATATTCTATAGATCGATTATTATTATTTATTTATTTTGAAAATCAGTAATTTAATTAATAATAGAACCTTAAAGACAACGCACCATCGTTACTCCTTCAAAAACCATTGCAGACCGGGAACAAGAACCTTGCATCATCTTAGAAAAAATTGAAGAACTAATCTTCGTTTCAACCCATCCTCATTAACATCATGAATCTGTAGCCCCTCCACTTTAGCATTCAGTCTCGGGATCTCAATATTCATTACAGTATCACCAATCATTCGAATTTCATGAGGTCCTCCCCTTCTATCTTCAAGGTGGAGTTCCATGTTAACAATCTTTTCTTGCACCAAAACAATTTGATCAAGAACTTGTACCTTGCTAGTACTTTGCATACAATAAAAATTACATAGGTTGTTGGGCAAATTGAGGCGTGCCTCTTTCTCCTACCTCGCATATATATAAAGTTGTATATGTTTTTGGGCGGACTGAGGTACTAGTCGCTGTTGAGTGCTACGTATCTTTGGACGAAGTACTATATGTCATTTTATCCTGGAAGTGATATTGCTGCAACCCAACACAACGTAGTGGGGCAATTATCTCTTCAAGAACAATCAAGACTTCTTGCAAGGCTCTCAGCTGTTCATTTTGGTTCTATTAGTGTATGCATAAAACTTATGTTAGAGCTAAGTTTTCTATCTTTTCTCTCGTCTTTACAGTTACTGATTCATATTTTGTTTGCATTCGTGTTTGTTTCGTAATTTGTATCAACTTGTTCATGTTAATTATCATCATATAACTGCTCATTGTTGTATTTAGATAATAATATTCCCAATATATATATATATATATATATATATATATATCTTTCTTTTATCCTCCACAATAATGTTGTGTACTAAGATACAAGCATACATAATATCTTTGGTTGCCAAAATCTCATTATATATAGAAATCTATACTTGAGAAGTATGGTTATTCNTGACTCAGTCAGCTGATGGAATAACCTTGTCACAATCTCATTATATAGAGAAATCTATACTTGAGAAGTATGGTTATTCAAATTGTAGAATCGCAAACACACCATATGATTCAAAAGTTGCAATTGTCAAGAATAAGTCAGGAGTTCATGTGTCTCAGTTAAGATATTCTCAAATTATTTGGAGTTTGCAATATCTTGTTAATGGTACTAGACCTGATATTTCATATTCTGGTCTAAGTTAGCTAGATATATAAGCTGTCTAAACAAGACTCATTGGGATGCTCTTGATAGAGTGCTTAGATATCTGAAAGGCACCATCTACCTTAGTTTGCATTACAGGAGGTTTCCTGAAGTGCTAGAGGGATATAGTGATGCAAGTTGGATAGCTAATAAATCTGGTTCTAATGGAGTGACTGAATACGTGTTTACCCTTGCGGGTGGAGCTATATCCTGGAAGTCTACTAGATAAACTATTGAAACTCAGTCTACTTTTGAGGCTGAGTTATGTGCATTAGATGCCATGGGGACAGAGGCTGAATGGTTACAAGGACTTATATATGTGATTCATATAGTAAGTCAACCGCTTCCTGCTTTTGCTATTCATCGTGACAGTCATACAACTATCAACAAGATAAATAGTAAGAAGTATAATGTGAAAACAAAGCGACATATCCAAGTTAGACTAAAGTCTATTAGGGGTCTGATATCTGACAGGATCGTTGCTATTGAGTTTGTTGGAACTCAAGATAATCTGGCTGATCATTTGACTAAAGGACTTGTGCATGCTGTTGTCCTTAAGTCGAGGTTGGGGATGAGACTGACAACCCATTTTGAGTCATCAATAGCGGGAACCCAATACACCTGAGAGGAGATCCCTCAAAGTGTATTCAATGTGGTAATAACAAGTTGTGAGGGTGATTCAGTAATACCTCTACTATAAATATCTAGATACTCATGTGTCCGAGTCTTTCCCTTGTAAACCTCAAGTGGTACTTTAACTGCTAGTTAGCAAGAGTTTTAAGAACTCTGAATGAGGTCAAGTCGTGAGATGAGATGTTGGCGGTACATCTTTGGAGATGTCCATCTAAGTGAATGCTATTGTATGGTCGTAATTAGAGGATAGGTTTATTCCTCGAAGCATTCGACGAACATGATCGAGACATGACCATTAACATCACAAAGTCGTAGATCAGCACTATAGCTTTTGATTTGTCATCGTTCATGGAGCATGGTTACACCAAACTGATAAAGATTCAAGGTAAAACATTTCATCTATATCCGGTAGCCATTGAAGTAGGGGACTTAGGAGGGTTCAAACCCAGAAGGGTGCCGATTCTGAAAAACAAATCATAATGAAAACTTATATGCATTTCTGTATGGATTTGTGGGGGAATGTTAGAAAATGGAAAGTTTAAGTCATATTTTATATATGTTCTTGTTGTAATTTCCGGAAACTAACTAATGAAAGTTGTTCCTTGCTATAAAGACTTAAACTTTCATGTTTGGATCTAAGACATTTTCTTAGTGGAATCCATAATGAAATTGAGTTAAAGTTACATGCTTGAAATGGGTTATGTGGGTTTGTCCCACATGTATTTGTAAAGGAAAGACAATGAGTTTATATAGTATCTTGTGTTAGTATTGTTTACAACTACTAGTATAAGTTGAATGTTTATGTCATATGATGCTATTGAATACTATATATCTTTTAATTGTAAGTTTATTTGATTTATTTATATTGATTATTTAATATTAATATTAAATATATTGAGTAAGGATTATTTCAATAATTAGACTCTAAATATATATTACAATATTAATATTACTTAATTTGAATAATATAAGTAACAAATAAAACTCACTTCTTTGTAAAACTTTATTTCTTTGAAAAACTATAAGAGAAGAGGAACTCAAGAAACCTATATATTGAGGTGTGCATATTTAGTTGTGGTGTGCCTCTTGCTTGTACCTTATATACAATAAAAATTACATAGGTTGTCTAGCAAATTGAGGCGTGCCACTTTCTCCTACCTCGCATACATATAAAGTTGCATAGGTTTTTGGGCGAACTGAGGTGCTAGTCGTTGTTGATTGCTACATATTTGTGGACGAATTACTCTGTGTTGTTTTATCCTGGAAGTGATATTAATGCAACCCAACACAGCATAGTGGGGCGATTATCTCTTCAAGAACAGTCAAGAGTTCTTGCAAGACTTGGCTACTCAGCTGTTCATTTTGATTCTATCAGTGTATGCATAAAACTTCTGTTAGAGCTAAGTTTTCTATCTTTTCTCTCGTCTTTACAGTTAATGATTCATATTTTGTTTGCCTTCGTGTTTGTTTCGTAATTGGTATCTGCTTGTTCTTGTTAATTATCATCATATAAATGCCCATTATTGTGTTTAGATAATAATATTCCCAATATATATATATATATATATATTATATATATATATATATATATATCTTTTATCCTCCACAATAATGTTGTGTACTAAGATACAAGCATACATAATATCTTTTGTTGCCAAAATCTTCTCAGTCCTAGTATAATAGCAAACGAGATTGAAGTAATCTGAATGATCATTCAACATCTTCGTGCACCACTTCCTGACATTGGGAAAATAATTGTCTTTCATCATCTTAAGGTAAAGAGATAGTTTTAACAAATGTACTCCACTCCGAATAGATGTCATCTGTTAAATAGTATCCCTTGTTATATTGTGCACCATTCACTATGAACCCAATTATGGGAACTTGTCCTTGTAAGATGTCAGCGTGAAACAGAGATTGAGTAAATACATTTAGATCATTATTTGATCCTGGAACACCAAAAAAATGCATGCCAAATCTAGAGATCTTGCGATGCAACTGCTTCGAGCATGATAGTTGGTGTGCCCTGATCATCTCTTGTAAATTGACATTTCCATGCCACTGGACAATTTTTCCATTCCCAATGCATACAATCAACATATCTTAACATGTTTGGAAAACCACGGCCTTCCCCCATTTAAAGTAGTTGATGAATGTATTCAACATTTGGCCGTCTTAAATATTCGTTGTTGAAAATCTCATTAATTCCACAAACAAAATTGACTAAACAATCAGATGTGCTTTCACCAATTCGAATATACTCGTCAACATAATCTGCAGGCCAGGCCCTCCATATGCCAGCATTCACATAGCGGCAATGCATTTTTGCAATGATTAAAGTCCTCTTTTATCAAATGCATCAAACCTCGTCTGGAGTACATCGAATGGTGCTCAAGAGCTTGCACTATGCATAAAAAAACATGTTTATGCATTCTAAACCTCTTCGAAACTGATAGTCTGTATACAATGATTATTCTGAAAAATAGTCGTTGAATAAACACATGTGTCCTTCTTCGCGACCCCTTGTCGATGTAGGCTTTCTTTCTTCTTCGTTTTGTTGAGCCACCTTCGCCAAAAAATTCATTGTAATACTAATTATCAGATTCATCAGTACATTCTAAAATGATAATATCTTCAATACTCATGTTATCGTACGAATCAGGAGAACTCATTGTCGAAATTGAAAAAAATATTTATAGAAAGAATATAATGTAAATGAGAATACAAAATTAAGTACTTTTTAGTTAACACCCAAATAACTAGGAAGTCTAAATGCCCAAGAAGTGTAATTTTATAAATTTGTTTGGTTAACACTAATGAGGGAAGTAAAAATACCTTGGAATATTGAATGCCCACAAAATATGGAAAGTTACTTACCCCAAACCCCCTTGGTAACTTGCACTTCCCATGTGAATTCACTTCCTATATAACTACCAAACACAATTTTACACTTTCCATGAATTCTAACTTTCCTAAGAAATTTAACTTCCATAGGAAATGACTTCCTATTGCATACCAAACAAACACTAAGAATGATATTTATAGGTGTATTTAAAATATAGTCGTTTAAATGTAGTCATTGAAATATGACCGTTGTAATATAACCATTGAAATATAGTTGTTGTAATATATCCGTTGAAACATAATTGTTATAATATAATCATACAAATATTATTAAAAATATTAAAATATATGATAATATTTATTTCAATTATAGATATAAAATTATATTTAATATTTAATATAAAAATAATTTAAAAAATATAATCAGTATAATTGATAAGCAAATAATGTGTTCATAATTATAGAAGTAAAGCCAAAAGGAAGAATTGATATTGACAACCAATAAAATAATAATATGTACCACAAGCACCATTGCCCATTGTTGGCAACTTTCTCTAGCAACTCTTTTATTCTTAGGGCTGAAAACGAATCCGAGTAATCCGGATTCGAACCCGGATTCGAACCTGGATTAGAGTAAATTACTCTAATGCATGGGTAACTTCAGAACATAATAGTACTTCATTTAACCTCTATTTAAAAGTAATCCATTAAATTTTTACCGTCAAAGCCTAACCCTTTTCACCAAGAGATAAATATAATAATATGTGTATGTCCAATTTTTTGGATTTTGAATTTCGAATCAGGTATTGATTTGATAAACTTCAAATTCAAAATCTAAATGTAAACTATTTCAAATTCAAAAAATAAATTCAAATTTAAATTTAAAATTTTAAAATAAAAAAATTAATCAAATCAAAATGGATCGAGTATCCATCGATTTTTAGCATCTCTAGTAGTGGTACCTCCTTATAAGCCTCAATTTTATTTTATTTTTCATTTGTTAGGGCTAATTTTAAGTAAAAAAATTAAAATAAAAGCTAGCATATTAAAATCATTTTTTTAACATGGAAATTCACCCCTTCTTTTTATGTAAATCGCAATGTTTAATTTTATTATATATTTTTTTGATTTTTGATTTTTAGGTAAGGATTATGAATTAATACAGAGTACAAAAATTATTAGGGGTTGTTTTTTAATTTTAAAGGGAGCTAAAAATTTAATATAAAATAGTATTCTTAATTTTCTTTTACCATAACGGGAACCCATCACATCGCACTTCCGCTCAGGTCGAGGCTGCCACTCGGCCCTAAGGACAAAATCCTACTCAAAAAAAGAGTTTGGGGTGATCTCGTGTGCCTGGTCTCTGAAATTTAGGCAAGAATATAACTAGCACACACCAATGGATACCGACCCGGTCGTGAGTAAGCAAGAGATCTTCGTCGGTGCTGTGTGAGTGGTTCGAATCTACTTCTAAGCGGGCGAGGAGTGCAAACCCAACTTATTTAGCCGATATCCAAATTTACTCTAAACGAGAGTGAGCCGAAGATGAGTGCCGCTATCCATTTCTACTAAGACTGGGCTTAACAGGAGCAACTGGTTCAAGGAAGGTCCACCAATGAATTTCGTCACGTTTTGGTGACATGCGATACCTCGCATACGGTGTTGATGAAGTAAGCAAAGAGAACTCTTTGAGGTAGGTGTAAAGCTCAAGACTGCGTAACCGAACAACTGTTTTACCCTCTCCATAAACTTGTTCCTCGTTAACCGCTCTAACTAGACGGATATCTTTTTTTTCAGTGAAAAGACAAGCGCTCCAATAGAAAAATATTATTGGAAGGAAAAAAATGACGATTTAGCTGAATCTCGATTAGAGCTCGCCACTTTCATAGCATCTATTCAATACTCCTCGGTCTCCCTCGTTCCCTTTTTAATTGTTTTTTAACCTTTTTATGTATATTTTAACGCGCATAAAAATAATAGTTCGATTATTTGTTTTAAAAAAAAATTTAAATAAAAATTTAAATATTTAATTTCTATTTAGAAAAAGAAAATTCAAAAAAAAATATTATCAAATTATATTTTTTATGTGCATTAAAATACATGTAAAAAGTCAAAGGGGTAACTAAAAAAGCACGAGCAGTATACATTAATGATTCGGATAACTATTACAAATTCAAACTATTTAAAAGTTTGATCAATAAATACGGTCTCGCACATTTTTTAATATGCATTAGAAATAGAAAAACATTTATAATATCTTGATAATATCACAAATAATTTATTAATAAAAATATAAATAAAGTGTTGATTTGTTTTTAATAAAAATATAAATAAGGTTTTTATTAATTAATAGAAATATAAATAAGCTATTGATTTCTTTTTGAAACGTTTTATATGAAGCACCTGATATTAAACAAATAATGTAATTACTTTTTAATTAAAAATTCAATTATCTTATTCGTGTGACAGTGATATTGGCTACTCATAAATTAAATTAGTAAAATATAGAATATAATAATAACAAGAATAATGGAAATAGAATAAAGCAAAGAAAGATTAGTGCATAGCTTAATCAGTTAATCCTCTTAATTGTTCTCACAGGTTCATTCACTGTCTCTATTTTTCATCCATATTTTCTCTCAATTTCTTCACAGAAATGATCTGCAGATTGCTCTTTTCCGGTACTCTATTATGTTCCATTTTTTTCCTTTATATCATATATGTGTATGTATATTGTATAATTTTAAAGACAACCCATATGATAATTTGTTGATTCTTAAGTCTTGTGAGTGTGTGTATGTTTGTATGCTTATTTTTATGGTGTTTTCTTGTTTGTATTGAAAGAAGATTGGATTTGTTTTAGGTTTGCTTGTTGGGGTATTTTCATTAGTTAGAACTAGGATCTGTGAATTTGGGAATCACTATGTAATTTGTTCTTTTGGGGATTTCTAGTGTAATTTGGTAATTTTTTTTGATTTTGTAATGTGGGTTTGTATATATTTATTGTTTTTTTGCAGTGTAAATAATGAAAGATTCAATATTTAGATTATCTAAAAGAAAAAGTTTCAGTGTTTATGTGTTTGGTGCACACCCTACAGGTCAAAAGAAGCAGATTTGGCGATTGATATCCACAAAATTCTAACCTTTTTTGTTTTCTTTGTATTGTGCTTTCATGTTTTGACATTTCTATTTACTACTCCCTTCGTCCCATTAGATTGTTTACATTTTTTTAGAGTGTCCGACATGTATTTTAAGGTGCATTTTAAAGATAGATTCATAACTTATTTTTAAAATTTTCTTTTTTTATATAAAAATAGGATTGTTAAATTTTTATACAAAAAAAGAAAATTTTTAAAATAAGTTATAGAACTATACTTTATATGCACCTTAAAATGCGTGCCGGACACTCTCTGAAAAATGTAAACAAATGGAAGGGACGGAGGGAGTATATTTTATCTCTTTGAACTTCATCATATTTTACTTCGCATCGATGTAATGAAATGCAGGTCTTATCTTAAACTTACATTTAGAGTACTAGTTGATTTCTTCGAATGCTATATTTTCATGTATTATGTTTCAGTGTTGTAGAATGATTTGTTAATTTTTAAAAATAATGGTGCTGTAATTTAAAAGCAATTTTTTCTATATATATATTTTGTTTACACTTTGGATTGTGACTTTGTTCTTGTTTTCTTTCTTATTGCAGAGAAGTGCAAAAAATAATGTGCGCGCTTTAGAAATACTGAAGGCTTAAAATTTTATGGTGTAAGCTGTTTACTTTAGGATTTTTTGTTGCTTTTAAATAAATCACCAACTAGGGTGAGGCTAGAATCTTAATTAAGGTAAACTGTGCTTAATATATGTAGGTCTAAGTAGCACATCTAGGAAGTAATTTATGCCTACTTCTAAGTTATTTGAAATATTAGTAGTGTGGGTATTTTCATAGCTGGATACTAAACTGGATTTCCTTGTATATAAGTTTCTATTGAATTAATTTACTGAATGCCAATTCTCAATATAGTATTATAGTCCTAATGAGAAAATATAAGTTGTGGCATGATGGTTTTAAATTGTATCTGTAATACTTGAAAGTTGGCAGATCGAAGATGTAGTTGTTTGATGAACATGATATAGTAAAAAACCTGCATGTATAACTCGAGATAAATAATGGATATATGAGGGTCTCAACACTGTAGTTGTGTATTCTTGTGACAATTAAGAAGTGGGACCTATTGGAATATATCCCAATCCCGAATTCCTATGTGTCCTTCATTACACCAAGTAGCCTAAAGGACTAGTTAAAAGCTTTGGAACTTTTTGGCACGTAAGCATATATGTGTATAAGGTATGTGATGGATACTGTTGTTCACTTGTTCAGGAGTTTCACATACTCAGCTCACGGGCTAGTATTTATAGTATCTTATATATATCTCAAAAATTTTACAAGAGATGGTGGAACCGTGGAAATAATAGACATATTAACCAGCACTTATTCTTGAAAATTAGGTTAAAAAAATTAATTCGTAAGATTCTTCTTCAATTGTTTGCAATTTGCTTTCGTAATTCCCGCTCATACAGCTGATAAACTAGACTGTTTAAACCCTTTTTCCACTTAATTAAAATGACAGTTATGGGATAGGACGTAGGAGTTTAGTTTTCTTAGCGTCCTTGGTTCTAAATTGTGTGTGTGTGTGTGTGTGTGCGCGCAGTTCAGTTTGCTGGTGCATTGATGCTCTAGATGAATATGTTGTATTATGTAATTGTTGCTATTTTGACCCTTACAGACATTATTGAAAGATTTAAAGATCTGGATGCAACATAGAGATCACTATCACTAAGGTGCGATGAGTTTGTGGTGTATAGTTCTTTCACGGTGCTATTAAACTATAGGAGAAATGGTTCTCCTGTTCTGATGTTTCAGATGTTACTGTACCGTCTGTACATAGATCTAGCACAAAGAGGGCCATAATGTTGTGCTAATAGTCTTGATACAGCTCTTGAACTGGTCCTGATGCAAGGTCAAAGGAGAGCAATAAATTCCTTAACTGAGACAGTGGATCTAAACCAGGATCTCTACAGTGATACCAATATGTATCATTCAACTGCTTGGAATAATGTTCTGAATCCAGCAGAGAGACGGTTGCCCCACTATGGTAGGAGTTATAGTGGCTGGGACTTGGGGGAATCGAGCTCCAGTGCACATTTGCAAGATCCGATCTCTAGTGATGGTTTAAAACTTGACTGTGGTTGGTCTTCTTCATACAGTGGTGGTGCTGCAACTGAGGCAAGCTTAGAAGGACCTCGATATGGACCACCCAACATTCTTTGTCATGATAGAGTTAGTAATGGTCTTGTGGGCAACCAAATCACTTGGGGACATTTGAATGCCCATAGTTCTGGATCTGACCATTATCCTGCAAATATAAATAATAGTTTTCCTGAAAGTGATGATGAAGATGAGGAAAGTATATTTCCAAGTTTCTACAGGCCGGGCAGATTTGTCACTGAGCCTAACTCATCAGCAAGTATTTCTTCTGGTAATGGTGGGACTTTTAATAATACAAGATGTAATGATGACGGATCAGGTTCTTCCATGGGAAATTGGGGTTCATCTTGCAAGCGAAAAGCTTTTGAAGGTGGTACTTCTTCTCAGCCTTATCCAAGTGGGAATACAAGCTTCTTCCTGCAACCTGAGAACATTGTTCCCCACAATAGTCCTGCCCATCATAATGCTTCTAGCAGCTTGGGAATATCCTCATCCACAGTAAATTATCTAGGTGTTATTCGTCCGGAACAGCTAAATCCAAGGTCAGGTGTTGGTACGAGAGGATTCATCTCCAATGTCTTTTCTCCTTTAAGTGTTCCGGGGACTAGAGAGAACTCCTCAAGAAATGAAGGAGCAAGAATAAATCTAGGACATCAGGAACCAGCTCCATTTTATTTTCCTAGAGCAGGGAGCACCGTAAGACACTCAAATGCTCACTCTTCAAACCAGTCTTCTAGACTGACATCATTTAGCAACTCATTAGAATTTGGACCTACAGCCTTATTACCAACCAATTTAAGCAATCCCTTGAACCAGTCTCATGTAGCGCAGAGTTCTGGTTCTTTTCTTACTAGAAGTTCGCCCTTTGTTTTGAATGATGCTCTTACATCAAGAACAGGCAGTTCATCAAGTTCTGTTATTTTAACCAGGGAGAGAGGTACTCGATTGCATGAGGACGCAGGCTTTAGAAGCAACATAAGAAACAATGAAGAGCTCCCCATGCCTGTTCCGGTATCTGAGACCCGAAGTATGGTTCGAGATCCAACTGATTGGAGTTTAAGTATGGAGAATTTAAGTATCCCGGGACATGTTGCACCTAGTTCTCAAGCGGGCCTTAGTTCTAGTTCACATCCTTTTCCTACAGACTGGCTACCCCATTACAGCTCAGTTACGCAAAATCAGTCCAGGTTATCAGATTTTGCTCCTTGGAGTCTCTTTCCATCTAGTGAATCAGAGTCTAGTATTCAGATAGACCATTTTACCCCATTTGTTTCAAGGCCGCCTTCTTCTCCAGAAGAATCGACAATATCATCTAGAGCTAATAGCCAGGTTCATAATCAACCATACACAAGGTCTGCTTATGTGATGAATGCACCGGGTGAAAATGCTAATGGTTGGCGTTCTTTAGCAGCTAATATTGATGGAAGGCATAGACTGGTATCTGAGGTTTGTGATGTGAAATTAATCTTTTATTCTGTTATAATTTATAAATGATTCGGTATTCTCTTAATATATATTACCTTAAGGTCCGAGGTACCACATTTGTAAAGCCACATTGGTTGATAGGCTATGTCCATGGGCCATGCTTTGACGAACAAATTTACTTTTAAAATGACAAACATACAGGAGATCTAGCCACATTAAAATTTTCTTTGTATTAGCAAAGGTTTAATATATTCAAGTAAATTCCTTCCAGTGCTTGTTTGGAAGCTAGTTATTTTTAACTGTAAGTTTCTGACACCTGATTTCGTTCCTATAGCAAATTCGTCAAGTTCTGAATGCGATGCGGAGGGGTGAAAATCTGCGGGCCGAGGTATGATTCGACTGTGATAAATTGTTATTAAGTTACTTGTATCTGACATACTGTCTGATATATAACAAAAAGTATCTCCTGATGAATTTTTCAATATAAATCATAGTATTGAGTTAATGAAACCTTCATATTTGAATAATCTAAAGTCTTCTGGTCATATACCTAAGTTGTTCCAAAGAAATCCCTGTTTGGACGAGTAAGCTAGAAATTTAAGGCCCTGTTTTCTTCAAGAAAATTTTTCCAGATTTTTATTTTAAAATTTTCCAAACATTTCTGAATTTTCTATATCTCATAAAACTATTGAAAACTGAGAAAATATGTTTCAAAAAACATATTTTAGTTGAAACTATTTTTATGTTTTCTTGATTTCACATGAATCTAACTACTTAATTATCTTTATCTACATATGATCACTAATTATATCCTATATATAATAAGCATAAAAGGATTTTATCAAAAGTACTACCAAGGCTTCGATACTCATTAGAAACATATTTAAATCTAATATTTATAGCTCCAAAGATACCAACATAGGTTCAAAGTTGGAATCCTATCAACAGCATATTAGTATCTAATATTTATATTATTAACTCTAATAACAATAACAAAGATTTAGGCTTCCAATCGTATTAGCAACATATTAGAATTTGATATTTATATTATTGGTTTTAAGAACACTAACAAAGGTTTAGGGTTTGAATCATATTAACATGTTAAAATTTAAAATTCATATTATTAGTTCTAAAACTATTAAAAAAGATAAAGTGCTACAATCTAAACAACTTCACAAAAACACAAAGAAACATTACTTCATAAATATTTATATTTAATATCAAGTTAATAAATACCTATAGCTTTGCACGGGCTACAAATATGCTGTTAAATGGATATTTCAGTTCCGGATATACTAGTATCCGAATCTGAAAAGTTGAATCCGTATACGAATCTGAAAGTTTTTGGAAAAGAATATATGAATCCGAAGAATATTATTTGGATACAGATGATCCATATCTGAATCGTGTTGTATTTTTTTTCAAAAAATTTTAAATTATCTTTTAAAATATAATTATTTTTATCTTATAAAATATTAAATTTATATGATATATATGCTTGTCAATAATATGTGTATTATTATATATATACCTAAGAAATGTTTTGATTAATAAATAAAGAATTATATTGTAAAATGAAAATAATAAATTATATATATCTATTTGACTATTTATATGAAATATTTATATATCATATGTATTTAATTTCAGATTCTTATATTATCGGAAACAGATGTGCCTATTTATATTCGTATTTGAATTTGTCGGACTCGGAGACGGATAATATTCGAATTGCTTCGGACACAAATAATATTCGCATTATATCGAATACGAGTACAAATATTATAAATGGATATCATATTTTTGAATTTTTTTGAGAGCCTTCGTCAAAAGGTGTAATTTCCGGACATCCCAACCGGTATCACGTCAGACTAAATCGGACTAATTGAGGGGTAAGACCACATTGGTGGACTTTTGTTGTTTTTGTCAATAACCAGTGCTCTCACCAACTCAGCTACATGCTCGGAGGCATAATTTTTTATTTTTCTTTTACAGCCTTAGCTACAAGTTAGTAATATTTTTTTGGATATTCTTGTTTTCTTAATATTTATCTAACTTTAATTAAAAAAAATTCACATATTTCAAAGAAAACAAAAGTAATTATATATATAAACCCAAGTAATATATTTTAGAATTTTTTTTTGTAAATTGTACACCTCACTTCAATTAAGCATGCGTCTCACTTTTGCGTCTCACTTTTGTGCTTCACGCCTAGAATGCAAGCAGTTTTGCTCATTGGTGCGTGTAATGCTTTTGACAACACTAATTCTTTATAATTTTTATAATTGGAGTCACTATAGAGTAATTAACATGAACACACTTTCGAGTAACCTAAAATAATTTTCAATTTATTATTTATTTCTTCTTTTTATGCACATTAAAATATTATTAAATTCTATGAGAAGAAAATACACACATATTTCTTTGATGTTTCGCCAATCATGAAAGAGTCCTGGATACGGGTATGGGACTCGGATACGGGTATGGGACTCGGCAAGAAATATGTATACATTTTTATGCATTTATAGGATTTGTATATTTCAAACACTTAACAACTCGTAATAAAAGTGTAATAAAAGTCTTCAGTAAGGAAAATTACATTGCCACCTAAGGTTCTAATCCTTCTTTTCCCCTTTCTCTATAGTGATGTAAATGATACCCCGTTGAAATTGATGACAAAAGTGATATTATGTTTCCACTTCAGTGACCAATTGATGACAAAATTCGAAAATGGACTTTTATTGCAAGAAACCACATAGATAGAAGATAAATTTATGTAACTATTATTTAATTTATTATCATTAATTTATCGACTATTCGACACGTCGACATCGACTCGACTCGACTTACCGACGTGACAACCATTCTTTGATGGCTACAGTGATTGTATCTAATATGAAAGTTAAATTACCGAAACAATCTTGATACTTAACGTTAACAGTTAGTCCTTAACAAGCAACGGTCAAAGTGGTGCAAAGTGAAGCGAAAATGGAAGCCATTCGATGCATTATGTCCAAATAAATAGTTTGAGACCAAAGTGCAACGACGCCCAGAGATAAGGGGTGGAAACGCGATTACTCTTATATTAATAGTCTGTAGCATCACAAATCTAAATTTATATTGACTTGTGGTAGTGGGTGAGTGATTATCCTCTCCGATTAACCCCATCGACGACTCACCTCGACCAACAACCATGAATATGTCAAGACTGAATATTATTACTTTAGTATAAATTCCTGGTATTTAATAATTGAGCAGGTAATAAAACTATATTTACACACAGGTTTTACCCTGTAGAACACAGCTCTCCCAGAATAATATATATGCTCAATTTATTACTTTTGTCCTCACTAAAATTATCGATAAACTACTTTTGAATTCTTTTTTCTCTACTACAGGATTATATACTTTTCGATCCATTTATAAATGGGGTACCTGAGTTGCACGACAGGCACAGAGATATGAGGCTTGATGTTGATAACATGTCATATGAGGTAATATAGTGGTTTGTCTATTTTCCTACTGTTGTAATGCCACCGGAAATCAATCTCACTTGATAGAGTGAATAAAATATCAGGAGTTGTTGGCACTAGAAGAACGCATTGGTGATGTGAATACTGGATTGAGTGAGGAAGTAATTTTGCAGTCGCTAAAAGAACGGCAGTTTTCAGCTTTCATGAAAGGACTTCCATCGGTGGAGCCGTGCTGCATATGTCAGGTGAGAATATTTCCAGAAAGGTGTTCTTTTCCCTAGAGCATCTCCAATAGAGGTTGCCAACCAATGACAAATCGTCAAATATATTACCTTTTTTTTTATTTTCTCTTTTATCCATATCACTCTTAGCAACCTTTATTAAAAAGTTACTCCAATAGTTAGGCAACTTCAAAAGTTGGCAACCTTCCAACTCCAATAAGTTGGCAAGCAAAGGTGTCATGCCACATAGGCGTATAACTCAGAATTACAATATGATATAATTCATTTCCCTTTCTTTTTCTCTCTTTTTCTTAAAAAAAGTAAATATGTTCTCCACATAATTAATTTTAGGCTTATCTGTATCTAATTAAGCTCTTTATTCTTCTGCAGGAAGAATATATAATAGGCGAGACTATCGGGACATTGGATTGCGGACATGACTTCCACTCTAATTGTGTTACGCAGTGGTTACGACAAAAAAATATTTGCCCCATTTGTAAAATGATAGGGATAGGCACTTGAATGATTTCATTCTCCAAATACATCGGCTTATATTTTTCTTGGAGAATGAATCTTTGCAATTTGTTGCTCTGGTTGATACTTTTTACCGACTATTGTGACCAAATTTCTCCTTCCAGAATCCACTTTCTGGTACAGTGGTACTGATAAACTGCATGAGNTTCCACTCTAATTGTGTTACGCAGTGGTTACGACAAAAAAATATTTGCCCCATTTGTAAAATGACAGGGATAGGCACTTGAATGATTTCATTCTCCAAATACATCAGCTTATATTTTTCTTGGAGAATGGATCTTTGCAATTTGTTGCTCTGGTTGATACTTTTTACCGACTATTGTAACCAAATTTCTCCTTCCAGAATCCACTTTCTGGTACAGTGGTACTATAAAACTGCATGAATTGATCCATGTTTGTGATTTGCAAGTTACAAAACATCTCATTAACTTGAACGATTGCAAGGGAGATTTATGCAGTTTTATCTCTATTCAATATTGAACTTTTTTAAGAAAATTATTCCCGCCATATCAAATTGAAAATTGAAAAAAAAGTTGAATCCATGACGGTCAATTTAGTTCAAATAAAATTTTGTAGTATTAATTTTTCTTATAAAAATGTCAGTTAAATGCAAAAAGTTTGTTAATTTATATGTCGGTATATAAACTTTCAAACTTTCGCTAAATGTAAGCTTCAATATACCGAACTTTGTACATATTCATTCGAATTCAAATTGGATAGTTAAAGTTCGAACTCGTCTTAAAATAAACCAAATTCGATTATAATATTTCAAATATTCTAAAAGATTTCCTCCGACAAATCCAATTTCCTACCGCCCGATGTTTGTAAGCTTCTCATTTCTTGTGGTTTACAGATATCCAAATTTTGCAAATATTTCTAGTTCGATATAAAACAAAATTGCAGTCTACGGTCAGCTGTGGGCTATCATGTTTGACCTCATCTATCTCTTTTTGTCTGCCATTACAAAATATTGATAGTCTTATTGGTACATCAAACTTGTGCTTTAGCGTGCAACTCACCTCTAACTTTATCGACCATCATTTTAAAGTTGATGCAGACACCTAACAACGCCTATTTTCATATAAAGTTTATCCACTTTACAACCTTAAAAAGCAAGCTTTTTCTCTACCAAAAATCATCAATCAAACCTAAAAATTAAGTGATAACCAAGTTTAATCAAATTATTTTACAAGAAAATAGATAAAAATGCATAAATTTTTTAACAAAATCTGAAATTCGATTAAATATAAATTTGATTTGGTATAATTATATACATTTACTCGAAATTTCAGGTATCGAATAAAAAAGAAGTATCAACTATGGATGGAAAATAGAAAATCGAGTTTTGATATATTATCACGCCAAAGTAAAGTTTGTGTAAAGAAATTGAAAAATGATTTTATATACTTTTGTTGACCATCCTAACTACTTTCTTTTTCTGTTCAGCCTTTTTTTTTACTCGAATTACAAAAAATATAAGTTTATGAAAAATAATTAAACTAAAATTCTAAACGAAACGACGTCGCTGCAGCCAAAATTATCCGAATTGGGAACCGCATGTTGAAGCCACGAATCCCGGAGTAGTTTCAACAACATTTGCGCCTTCCTCTTGGCTCGCTCGGTGCAATCACTTTGCACGAGTAGAAGCAACTGAGTCAACACGCCCGCGGCCACCGAGTCACGCCTACAATTCTCAGACGAATTACATAGAGATAACAGAGCTCCGGCGGCGTACTCAGTTGCCCGATCGGATATTCTCATAATGATTTTTACAAGCAACGGCACCGTCAGCGCGTGGGACGCAAACGCCGCGCATCCCGCCGGAATTTGGCAGAGAAGCTCCATTGTTGCAAGCGCTCTCTCCGCGTCGCATTTCTCGAATTCCGGTAATCTGTCGATTAATGCCGTTACTGCTCCGGCGGTTACGGCGGTGTGGCGGTGGTGTTTCAGTAAGCATAAAGCGAATAAAGCTTTGATTCCGACTTTTAAGGCGCGAGGATAAGCTAATTGATAGTTGAGGATACCGATGACGCCGTCGAATATTCCGGCGACGTTGCTGATATCCGATCTTATATCCGGAGACCTTGTTCCGGCGATTATAATTTCAATCAACGTCGCTGAATTGACACGAATATGAATAGATGAATGAAACAGAAGCTTAACCAAATACGAAACTTTTTTTATATCAGAAGCTATAAACACACACTCCGACTCGGTTAACGAAAGCAACGACAATATCGCCACCGACTCGTGAGTCAACTCAGCAAACTCATCTCCACAATTAAACAAAATCGTAATGAGTATGTTCCTCGCTTTAAGAGTAGAAATAACCGCCTTGTTCTTCTCCGAGTCACGAGCGAGTCGTCTGAGTCGACGCAACGCAGACAGCCTCACATCGACCGAGTTGGACTCAGTCACCGACTGGTTCAACAACGACCTGACAGTAACGGGATCAGCCGGTTGCTTCGGCGTGGGAATTCTGGTAACTCCATACGCCTTATTGGCAACGCACCATTCCTGAATGAGGCGGCGAAGAGTGTGGTTGGGAATGAATGTGAAATCAGTTAAGATTTCACGGGTGACCGGACACGTGGAGTTCCCGGTGGCGATCCATGAGTCGATGCTGGAGCGATCGTAGGTTTGACCGGTACTAACGGTGACAGGATCGGTCATTAAGTCCAGAGAGATTGGACACCGGAAGTGATACGGGACCTGAATTGAACCAACGTCGAGTGGCTCTAAGTTTCCAGGCATGTTTTGATTGTGTTCTCAGGCGCTCTGTGTGTATTATCCTTGTGTGTATGTATATGTTTGTTTGTGCATGTAAATATATACGGAGAGGGAATGAAACCAATATAAAAATAGGCTGTGTACTTATTACTCGTTCAAGTAAGGTTAGAAAGTTTGTCAAAAAAAATAATGTAAGGTTAGAAAGCAGTTGAACTTCCACAGATTATATTACTCTTATATTTTTCGATTTTGATAAATAAATATTTTAAAAATAAAAATTTTATAATTAGAGGTTTTAAACATTCGGGTCTCTGAGATGTAACGCAAATAAATTTAATATTGAAAAATTTTGTGAAGGTAAGAGTTCACGTTATTTATCCGTATTTAATATAATTATTTTTTTAAAAATTTATTTATTATAATGTCTTGGTTCCTGCAAATGATTATTGTTCCAATCATCTATTTAAACTTTTTTTAACTGATAAAAAAACTTCTTAAAAACACAAATAGCATAACGTAAAAACTTAGAAAACTTATCACAAACGGGAATAAAAATAGGATGACGTTCCTGAATTCACATCAAAAACTTAGTATTAATGCTATGAAAGAAAATAGGGATAAATAATTGAGAACAACCTATTGTTCTAAACCCTTACTATAATAGTATATAATATTTTATAAAAGGGAACCGAATATTTATAATTTTATATAAATAAACTGAAAAATAGAAAATAGAAAAATGGTGTGAATGTAAGAGAGAGGATGAAAAATGGTACTGGAATTTGTCCGGGAGTTGTTATCTGACAAGGAGTTGAGTACAGAGCGAGTCCACACGAGTGTGGTCAAATGTTTAGTGCTGACTGCATGGCTGGGTACAGAGACATGCGGGTCCCACTTCCACACCCAAATCTCCCTCATCACTCCAACTTCATAATTGTCTGTTTCAGCTGTTTGGAGTGAGACAGTTGGGCACCTTCCTTCACCTCTTTCATGTTTTTATTACATTTAACTACAGTTTCAATTCAAAATATGTTACTGTACTACTCTGTTAAAAGAGTACCTTTTTTATATAAATTCTAAAATATTAGATATTTCTCCATTCAAATTCGAATTCTTGACATTTCACATGTAATTGGCTAGAGTTCGTGACTAGGGCCGGAGAACCACAATATAATATTAATTTAATTTAATATTAGAAGTATACTGAAGATATAAATAATATAAAATTCTGTTTATTAGATATATGAAATTATAGTTATATAATTAGCTATTTTGTTTTATAATAATTTTGCATATTCACTATTAAAATGTAGAACTAAATTTATGAGAAATGCGTTAATATAAATTCACAAATAAGTTCTGGAGGCAGGTTTACACGCCGTTGATAAATAGTTTATGAATAAATCAAACAATTTCATTATATCATAAATAAAGTTCTGTATTCTAATAATTTGAATGCTTCTGTATGCAACATGAAATGAAATGTGATTTTGTTGAGTAACCAGTTCATTTTAAGATGTCAGAGAAAGGTCCTAAAAGAAGGTATCAAATGGGTCTTATATTATATTTTTACATTCCCCTTACTCGATCTTTGGGGCATAGTCTTTATCTTCGTATTCATTATAAATTGTGAGAATATTGATTTTTGGGACATAATTTTTGTCTTCGTATCCATTATAAATTATGTAATTCTAAATTAGTACCAGACATGCAATGGGATATTTGAACGGTCAAAGAGCAGCATTTAAGAATCGTTTGCATGTCAATTTTAAATGAATTTTGTCACTAAATACATGTCAATTTCTATTTTCAAAACAAACAAGGTGATAATTTTCCAAAACTATCTCTATATTTATTGTTTTCAAGATTTGATTCATTTAAAACTTAGTTATATTATCATTTTTTAAGACAATTATTAGGAGTATGTATAGGAAAAATTTGTTCAATCAACTTTTTCTTAATATGTATAATTTTTTTAAAATGAACATCTAAATAGTGACGGAGGGAGTATATTTTTTTTTTGCATTGTTGGTCTCTTTCTTCTTATAATTTAAATTAATAAAACTATACAAATGTCGAGTGACAAATTGTTGTTTTCTCTAATAACATGTTTTATACCAAAAACGGTTTTTCAGAAAGTAATTTTTGAATTATAACAAAAAAAAATTCTAACTGCTTTTAAGCAAAAGACTGTTATAACTGTCTATAACAGTAATACCAAAAATGAAAAAATTGTTTTTTCACTTTTACAGAAAGTATTTATAAATTTAATCATCAAACCTTATCAAAAATATTATTTTTATATATTATATTTCAAATTATGTATGAATTAAAAAAAATTATCAAACAATCATCTAATTTATCTGAAAATATTTTTTTTCATCAACTTTTTTTCTCACTCCTGCCGGTTTTCAAAAAAAAAAAAAAACTGCAATCAAGCAGGGGTTTTACTCAAAGGGAGACGTGTGTTCGAATTTGTTGATGTCGGCGAATGAATGGATTAGCATACAAGCAAAGTTGCAGTTAGCAAATAATTATGTAATACAATTTAATATTGAAAATTGGCCTTCTCATGTTTACGAGTTTTTTGAGATTAAATTAATTTTTAGTTAAAAAATAAGATTATAAATTTATAAATATTAGATTCGTTCTCTGTATTTATATAAATATATTTATTTATCATTCGGACTTTTCTAATCTCTCATTTTCATATACTAAAACATTATGCAAATTTATATTTACAATTATTATATTTATTATTTATATAAATTAGTTGAGTCAAACAATATAAGTTTGTTAAACCTTATTTGTTGGGTTGGGGAGAAACGAATGTAATGGAATAAGTGAAATTAAAAAGGAAAATAAAGGCTTTGTCAAAAGAAAAAGGAAAATAAAAGAGATTTAAAGAAATATTTTTAAAAAAAAATGAAAGAGTGAAAATGCACACCTATGTTGGATCAAATCAAGCTTACGATGTTATATTTACTTGTTATGTTGTAACATTCTAGCATTTCTTATATAAGGTGGTGACTTAGTTCCTTTTATTATGTATTTGCAGTCAAAAGCATGTTTCTACTGTAACTTCAAATGTAAATGAGTGATATCATGAATAATTGTATTGGTAGAAGATTCAGAATTCTATGGATCATGCATCAGGAGAATAAAGATCTCATCAAATAAGGAGTTCAGAAAAGGAATTGTTTCTAAGGCAGATGATCAATAGAGAAGTCAGCTTTGTCGAGAAGTCAGATGTGTAACTGGTAGAGAAGTCTCAAAACACTCAATGACTCAGTATTCGATCGAGAAGTCAAAGGATTGAAGTCATTCGAGAAGTGTCAAAATGTATTCATTCGAGAAGTCTAGTAAACAAATCGAGAAGTCAATTAATGAAGCAATCGATAAGTTTAAGAAAGAGACTAATCGAGAAGTCTGGGGTAGTAGACCATTCGAGAAGTCTAATCTAATCGAGAAGTCAACAAAGCCATATCTTATCGAGAAGTCTAAGGCATTCGAGAAATAACAAGTCAAAAGCTAATCGAGAAGTCTCAGAAGTGTTCGATCGAGAAGTCCGTGTCATGACTTCTCGAAATAAAATCAGTTGAGTATTTGATTATTTCATATGAGCTATTTTCAAGGAGATTTGCAGAAGAACAAGAAAAGTAATCTGAAGCACTCTCTTGATCAGGATTAGTCAAACCTGTGAAGATAGTGACAAGTCTACAATGAAACTTGAAAGAACAACAAGACAAGGACAGAGGATAAGAGTGCATATGGGATAGATTGTCAAATGAAAGACTTAGCTAGAAATATAATGATGTAAAATGTAAAGCTTCTTTTGTCTGTTTCTAGTTTTAGTTAACTAACATGTGAAAGTATGTGCTAATGAGACATGTTGTTTATATAGCCAAGTGCAGAGATTCATAGGTTAGTAAGTTGAATATTATCATTGTATTCACTTCTTGTATTTTTTAAAAACAAGAAGCTGAGATTCACATCCAGAATCACAGATTTGTAGCAATTCAATCTAATACAATATTAGTTTGAAAGTTAAATTGTGTGTTGATTAAACTGTCTTTATTTCTGGAACCCTTAAGTTCAATACACATACAACAATCAAACTAGCTATATAGATTGTTCTACAAAATCAATTCGTCTAAGGAAAAAGTTTAAAAAGATCAACATATACATTCACCCCCCTTATAAATTTCACAGTACTCATTCCTAACAACCTAGATGGGTGAATAGGTGTTATGGTGAACAATGATCAAATTTAAATATTATTAACTTTTTATATCATGTCAGCTATCTGAATTCAATTTCAATTCAATGCCAGCTAGCTAAAATATGCAATGCTATCATTATTGATTTACCTTTTGGTCCCCAACCAACTCATTAGAGAGAATATTATTAATCACAATAAACCACGATTACAAGATAGAATAATATTCATTCATTCAACTCTTGCAACTGATACTAGCTTGCCGACAACATGTGCAGTGGCTAAATAGACAATATGTCTTGTTTGCACATGCTTTCACAGACTGGTTACTATAACTATAAATAGATAAAACTTCTTTACATTGTACACAATCTATTTCTAGCTAAGTCCTTTGATTTGTCAGTCTGCTCCATTCTGCTTTCTTCCTTCCGTCTTTGTTTTATTCTCTCTGAAAGCTTAATTGTAGACTTGTTATTATCAGACTCATGTTTGACTAACCTTGATCATGACAATGCTTGGACTACGTGTCTGTAGCTTCTGCATACTTCCTTGAAATTAGCTTCATTGAGGTAGTCGAATACTCCATCTATTGTCTATTCGATAAGTAATGATGTTTGGCTTCTTGATTGAATACTCCAAAGACTTCTCGATCATTTTTCTTTTATACCTCTCGATTAGCCTGTTGTCTAAAACTTCTCGATTAGATTACTTTTGCTTACTTCTCGATCAGACTTAATACTTGACTTCTCGATCATTTGCATTTCTTGACTTCTCGATCAGCCATACCTCTTCACTTCTCGATCACTTCACATTCATAGAATTCTCGAATATTTCAATGCCTTCTCGATATGATAATTCTGGATTTCTCGACCAGTTCATCTCTTACTTTTCGAATGGATTGACTTCTCTACCAGTATATTGCCTTAGTTGAATTCTTATTTTGATGAGACCTTGTTCATTCTGATGCATGATTCACTTTGACTTGAATCTTCTATCAGGGTATTATTGAAGTGACCATTATTTACAACTTTGAATTGCGTAGTTAAAACTTCTAGCTGAAAATATACATAATACCATTCTGAGTCACAACCTTATTACAAAAAGTATTACAATGTTGCAACTACATTACAAGTAATAATAATCAAACTAGGCAGGCTTGTCTAGATCCAACATAAGATATTATATGTTGATCCATCAAAATTAATATTTATATTCGGGTCTTCGTATAGAATTATAAAATTGAGAATAAATACCCATGACAATTTTCGGGAGGAAATTAGGGTTTATGTTAATTGGGTCTGAGCTTGAGGGAATTAATTCTAGGAAATAATAGAATTACATGGTCTCTTCTCAAGGTGCCTACGTATCCTTGTATAGGAATCAATCCCACATAATTCTTTCGAAGATATTACATTTTCTATAAAATATTTAGGTCAATACTCTTTTTCTTTAGGAGCAAGTCACCTTTACATTGTAACGCCCCAAAATCCGGGGTAAGAGATCTGGTCGTCACGTGAAAATCCTCAATATAAAACTACCTGTTTAATAATATTTTAAACCGTCTGTAATCATTCAATATCTAAAATCTACAGTTACGACCAATTACCAAGATCTTTTAGGTTATAGTTCTAGAAACAAGAATCCAAAGTCCAAACATCACTTATTATAAACCTCAAATAATCAAATCAAATCTCGCTTGTGACCCCATCCATAAAATTCCACAATTGATTTCAACAATCTCTTTAAACCAATCTTATATTACCAGTATAACTTTGACAAAAAAGTATATCAGTAGTCGACACTATTGTATACCAAATCATATATATAACATAATAATATATAAATAAAACTTATTCCAGATACAGACTTTCTGGATCAAAACTTCTTCGTACAGACATCTTACTTTCTTCTTCCGAGCTACGCGGATAAATCTTGTCGATCTACTTTTCTGAAAGGCTAATATTTTCTCATCATGTCTGTAAAAGTGTATGATAAAAAGTAGGAGTGAGCTAAAGAAATGCTCAGCAAGTATATCATGTCTATTTTCAAATGTAATAAAGAATTTATTTTAGATTTCAATTATTATTTGATTAAAATTTTTAAGTAGTTAATTATTTTGAAAAATAATTTATTCGAGAATAATTATTAATTAATTAATTTGAATAATCAATTAATTTATTCTTATTAATTAAAAATTAATTATTTTATTTATCCGTTTTAAACGAAACAAATATTTCTATGATCAGAAAAATAATCTGAAGGTTTTAAAAATAGTTTTAAATTCTAAATTCTTTTACGAATCTAGAATAACTATTTTACGAGACTTTTAGTGATCCGACTCGATCCTAAAAATATTTTTAAAAGGTTTTAATGTTATGTTTAACTGTTTAATTTTATAACGTCATCGAAGGTAGACGTTATAAGTTTTAAAGTATGAATTAGAATTATTAGTTTTTATTCCTTTTGTTCGAGGATTAATTGTTGTCTCGATGATTAATTGTTATTTTATATTTGAGTCTCGAGAATTAATTGTTTATTTATATTCGAGTTTCGAGGATTAATTGTTGTTTTATATTCGAGTCTCAAGGATTAATTGTTATTTTATATTCGAGTCTTGAGGATTAATTGTTGTTTTATATTCAAGTCTCGAGGGTTAATTGGTTGTTTGAAGATTAGTTGATAATTGGGTTTATATTTTAGTTATTGGTTTATTGGGTTTGATGTGTATTTTTTTGTTGATTGAAATATATCTGAGATAAGTAAATAAATATAGTTAAGTTATACACGGTCGTCGAATATAGCGACGTACCTCAAGAATTAAAGTAATGTCTTATGTTTTACTATAGAAGTAGACGCGCAGACTCGATCTCGATAGTTCACACTTATAGTAACTGCCAGAGCTTCAAATCAAATAATTATTAAATGGTGATACTGTGAGACAAAAGAAGAAAATAGTTTGGTTACTTCGACTATACATAATTGGTAAAACCCAAAGGCAAGTATTTTCTCATTGATCATCTTATACACTTTTATTTTCTATTTCACTTATTCATATCATGACAAATAGTTATTGTTCAGAACTATTTGTGAATCTTAAATGTTTTTATTGTGCAACAGAGTTATTTGTTTTTGGTGTTCTTGATATTGGAAGTTGATCATAGTAAACACATCATATCCGGTGTTATCGTAGTAAATAATGGGGATATGATCTGTATTTAAAACTAAGAATACCTTTGATTTCAGATGCTCTATTGGATTGGAAAAAGATTACATATGAGGCCAGCTAGTTGGTCCAGAATCTATTGAGGAGGATATGGTAACTATTCCATCTTCCTATGGGCTAACATTACTTGCCTATTTGATACCCATTATAGAGAATCCTTGTTATAACTATGGGTATAGAAATGTAACGATATGCTATAAAGATGTCCTATTATTTTTGAACTGATCAGGTGACAATAGTGTTTATTATAATTTGTATCCAATCCATATTGCCAGCATGACTATTATATATTGTGATTCCGTAGATGATTCATTTCTATCACTTACTGCTTGTTTTCAGCTTTGATATAAACCGCGTTACATTTACTGGTTCAGTTTTCATTATAAACTGGTTTACATTTTTGTTCTTTACTCTAATTCATATATCCTAATTTTATTTAAAATGTTTCTTATATATTTGATGAGCATTTCTTTGGCTCACTCTTTCTTTTCATCATATACTTTTCTAGACATGATGAAAAAATATTATCCTTTCAGAAAAAGTAGATCGACGAGATTTATCCGCATAGTTCGGAAGAAGAAAGTAAGATGTATTTACGAAGAAGTTTTGATCTAGAATGTCTGTACTGGAGTAAGTTTTATTTATATATTATTATGTTATATATATGGTTTGGTATACAATAGTGTCGACTGCTGATATACTTTTTATCGAAGTTATACTGGTAATATAAGATTGGTGTAAAAAGATTGTTGAAATCAATTGTGGAATTTTATGGATAGTGTCGCAAGCAAGATTTGATTTGATTTATTGAGCTCTATAATAATTGATATTTGGTTTTTGGATTCTTATTTCTAGAAGTATAACCTAAAAAAATTGATAGTTAGGGTCGTAGCTGTAGATTTCAGATATTGAATGACTACATACGGTTTAAAATATTATTAAACATGTAATTTTATATTGAGAATTTTCACGTGACAATCAAATCCCTGACTCCGGATTTGGGAACGTTACAAGTAACACAAACAAAGGGGTAAGAGTCGCACGCGTTTAATCAATCGGGGGAGAAATATAGGCGGACAAGAGG